>JBBPQE010000444.1:0-20180 GCA_038092335.1 Boletus vinaceobasis
AACACATCTCCTGTCGACCGTTCATCAGTCATGATATGAAAATACGACGTCCACCTGACCCGCAACAGACGCACCTCGGGACCACACCCAGGATTACACTTCACCCACACGTTCCAGTCGAGCCATCCCATCAGCCGGTTCAAGTCCTCTGCCCAAGTAGTCCGAAGGTCAGCTATTTCTGCAATCTCGAAGGATTCCTTTGTATTTAGTAACGGATCGATGCCCGCATAGACACCCGCGGCCCACATCTTCGTCACCACCCTGCATATCTCTCGGCTGGTCCCTCGTACAGCTTGAAGAAGCAATTTCTCGGAATCCGTCATGGAGCCTAACTCGGACTCCATGGAGTGCGTATGTGTCGTAGCACATAGCTTGTATATGGGAATTGTCCAATCCAGATCACCCTTGTCTGATTGGTCGGTCGGTGTGGCCGAGAAAAGGAGGTAAGGTGTCAGCATGATTCTGAGCTGAGTTTGAGTTTTGTTGGCGAGATCGAGGATTTCGTCCGGGTGTGCTGCCGATGAGCTCAGGAGATAGCGTGTCAGTTCGAGCCGTTGTGCGTATCGGTCAACTATGACCTGGATCAGTGTTTTCCAGTCGATTCCGCTCGATGGGCCCCCTAGTTTGGCCACCGCTGCCTCCAGCCTTGACTTTACGGCCGATAAATCATCGTTGGATATATCTCGCACGCGATGGTCCCACCTTTCCTGACCAACTCGAATGGCAACCAACGAAGGCGCGAGTTGGGTGTCATAGAAGGAGACCAATCCAGCTAGATCCAATTGGACGCGTGTCTCTCCCGGGAAACGGTTGTGCCATGAACCGGAGTTCATGACCTCAAACGAAACAAATGCCGCTGTGCGAAGCCACCTCAGTATTTCTCAAGCAGGACGCCCAGTTGACAAAGACTCACACATTGATGGTCGAAGACCCCCCCGACTTACTAGATTTGCGAAAGAAACCACGCGGACGCCAGAGGTAAAGTCGCAAAGCATGACTTCACTAAATAATTTTAAGGAGAGCCGAGCTAGGCGCAAAATGGTTGCTCACAAATCCATTTCCATCCTGAAATGTGTTCAGTGCAAAAAGATATTGGAGAAAATGAAGATTTACCTCACAAAGCCATCCACGCCGAAATTCTTTCCCCATTTACAAAGGTCCCGGATCCGCAGCCTTTCATCGCCCATACCACCGTGATCATCATCGCCAGATCTACCCCATGCGATAAGGTCCTGTGTATCCAATGTGCCATATGCAATCTTCGCAGCACTGCTGCCGTCGAAATATACAACTTTGAGTGGTCGAGTGGTCACGAGCGTGAGATGCCAGCATCCTTGTTGGAAATGATTGAACCCATCCCGGCAGAAGAGATACGAATGCTCAGGATCTGTAGCAACCCATTCGGGGCCCGGTGGTAGCTCTTTGCGCATTGCCCCATGGTAGAGAAGTGTTCCTATCGGAATGCGTCCCGGTACGATGTTGTGGCCTGGAGGAGAATATGTATTCGAGGAAAATCCAAGCAAATACGCGGATCGCTTACCATTTCTCATACGCGTGTTTGGCCAATGCTGGAGCAGCGAATAAACCGTCTCGAAGACGAAGTGGTCAGTAGTATTAGGGTCTGGAAGCTCGTCGAAGGTCCATTTCGCAATATGCTTATCTCCAAGGATAGTTGGGTGGTGCTCAGGCTCAGGCTGCCAATGGTGACCAGAGCTCAATGGCACCTGGATAGCGAGCCCAGGGACGAGAATTGTTGCGACAAGACTGAAAAGAGTGGCTCCCAGCATCGCAAGAGTGCCAGCCGGGAACAGCAAGGTGGTATAGTTAAGTCAGTGCTGGCATAGCCTGCTGCGGCTCGGAAATATAATCATGGATAAGCGCGCTGCTGTGAAACCCGTTTGGCACATATTGGTAAGATGAGAAACTCACCTGATTCGCTTACGGACTCAGGGGATTCAAATAGAAACGGCTGTCAAGTTTCAGTACACGTCTCCAAAACAGTTAACAAGAGTTACATTAGTTACTGTGGGTTTTCAAACCGGATTCAGGTTCTCGAGGGAGTTTCTGCGAGACTCAGTAGACCAGCATCAACGTTGAAATCACAATACAGTTGAGTCAGCATGAGTGACTCATCGATGAATCCGACATCCGAGCGCATCGGCAATCTCGTTGCAAGGCACATACTACGCGACATGGCGACACCACCACCATCACCACTGCACACTTTACGCGTTCATCACGAACCTGTCTTAGCTCTCTTTGTCTCGCCGGACAACGAACGAATATATTCTGGGGATGGCAAAGGATGGGTCGTCATCACATCCACAAGATCGCTTCGGGCAATCGCGAATTGGGGAGCCCACAAGGATGGCCTGTTGGGCATTGAAGAATACGGGGACAATGTTATCACGTTCGTGTCATCTCATCGACGCTACGTCTAGTTGATGGCACGTTGCCTCCTTTTGTAAGTCATGGCAGAGACAACAAGATTCACGTGTGGCAGCGTCCAACGGAATCAGTGTCCATCCGACAGGGCGGGGCAGCCTCCTTGACGGATCAGCCTCCCCCTCCGCTGTGTTATTCCTTGGACGTCAACGCACTCAACTTTTGTCGATTCTCTCTTCTTCCGAATTTCAGTTCAGATAGTGAGGTTACGGCACTCATCGCTGTCCCGAACCTCGTCGAATCAGCTCTAGTAGGTTCTATCAGTAGGCGTTTGCAGCTCTCGCGTGAACGTGCCCTTTAGGCGGACATTTGGACGTTACCCAGCCGCACAAGATTTCATGCTGCAATCGGAGACCCGGAAGATACGTCTGCTACTGTCTTCTCCGATGGCCGCTCTGGGAACAAATCTGGTCCGTCGATTCTAGGTGCACATTGAATGTACCCTCTGAGATTTTCGCAGGTATTGTCATGTCAATGCACCTCTATTATGCCCCCTTGACGTCGCCATCTACATCAAATGCACAGCAAGATCTACGACTTTTATGTGCATACGAAGACGGAAGTGTCGTTCTCCGCCGGCGCACCTCCCCCGAAGGCAGGCAGACGGTGGAAGGCAAAGGATGGGAAGTCGTATGGAAGTGCCGATTGCATGTCGAATCAGGTTCGTCGTCGCGTGCTAACGTCACACCGATGTTCTTTGTCGACCATTGTTGGCTTTAGTGATGGCCATGGCGGTATCAAAGGACTGCAACTTTGCGCTGACGGTGTCTGCTGATCATATCGTGGGAAGATACGATCTTGTACGTCATTGAGTATTGGACTCGAGTCGAAGCTTAGGCCGTATCTCTTTTCAAGAATACGCCGACGCAAATCGAAGCAGAGCAATCGGCTCGGATATTCAGAACCAAGCACCCAGGCAACAGCGCCGTTTCCATCCGTGATGGTGGACGCGTATGTGCAGTCGGAGGTTGGGATGGCCGGTGAGTCTCGTTCTTCCACTATGGATGGTCTCTCAGGCTCTATGGGGGTTTAGGGTGCGGCTTTACTCGACCAAGAGTTTTAAGCCGCTTGGAACATTAGTGTATCACAAAGAAAACTGTCATGCCCTCGCCTTCGCCTCGACTCACGGGGGACGGACCACCGACCGGGATGCTGGTAATGGATTGGATGGCGATGAGCACGAGGATGACATGACCGACGAAGAAAAGCGTCAACGAGGACGGTGGTTGATTGCGGCAGGAAAAGACAGTCGAGTGTCGATATGGAGTTTGATAAACTTCGAGAAAGGAACAATTATTTGATGATTACTAACTTCGACCCTCGACATTTCGCATTTGGATATAGGTATCTTATGCAGACTACAGATAAATGGACAACAATAAATAAGTCTGGAGACGATCCAACAACCGAGGTGGAAGGACCCGACAAGACCAGCACTCGTCAACCAATCATACATCAATCCATAAATTTCAATTATTTCACAAGAGACCAGCAGAACGCAGGTCACGGTGTAATCGCAGTTCGTCAAGTTCCTGTTGCGTCGGAATGCGCATCCCGTCTTGGGCTGACTCATGGCCGTCCAACCCAGAGAGATGGGGTACATCCCCGAATGTCCGGCCGGTCGCAATATCCCGCTGAATTTCCTCGGCTGCAGATGGTCCTCGTGCTTGGGTAGCACGAATAGAGGTTTCCCAATGTTTAATGCGCCAGAAACCAATCAAGGAGGATAAGAGAAGGAACCAACCTGGAGGGAATAGGTCAGCACCATACAACCAGCGATATCCTCTATCTACGCACCCAAAGTCATGAGCAAAAAAGACAACCACTCTCTCGACGTAATATTGAGGAATCCACTGCCCGGGGGTGGGCGGTCAGCCGGAATAGGGGTGGCCTGCAAGAAGGACCGTTCTGATATCTTCTGCATCCCCATGGAGTTTTCGGGTGGCATCCCGAAGCCATCCTCTCCAGCACGGGAATAAAACCCAAATTGAATCAAGGTGAGACCAAGGCCAGCCCGAGAGCCAAACTTGGCGGCGTGAGTTGTATGAAGGAGGTAGGTGAGCAGGAAACCGACAAATTGGAAGAAAAATGATGTGAAAAGGTTGGCGACAAAAGTGAATATGGAACCAGATGGAAGGTCGTCGATGATCATCCCGGAGTCCGTATCCAGACCCGCCGGTGCATGCACTGTTGTTTCCCAGTAGGGAGGTACTGCATCTGCCTGAGCAGCAGCGTATGACTGGAACAAGAATCAATAATGAAATCTTTCTGCGGAGTAAGGAACGTACAGGGGGTGCGATACTCTGTGTGACCTCAGGCACGACATAAACACTGCCATCATCTGTGTGCACTTGCACAGGTCTGCTTGGCTTCGCTGTGACATTGGCAAAGACGCCATCGTTTTGCGACCCCCCACCAATGGCTTGAGAATGGGATATCCCCCCAGTGGTAGGCAAGCGTGTGTAATGAGTGGGTAATATGGCGCCGACGACTCGACGGAGGAAAGAAGGACGATGTATTGGGGTTTCTACGGGAGCCGAGGGGACGAGTCCATTTGAGTTGCCAAAGTCGTTGGGGAGTGCGACAGCGGACGGACGAGGAGGGGAGCCGGGTGGTGGTCGAGCGTAGTCAAAGTCGCGTTCGAAATCATACACGGCTGGGATCGTTAAGCTCGTCTTGGGTGTTGTTTCCACGGTGGGTCTTGGCTGAGATGTTGCCTCATAATCGAGCTGTTCCTCGTCTTCATCCGAAGCAAATGCTTCGTCAAGTTCACGATCTGCTTCCTGCGATGGTTGTTGGGTTGGAAGTGGTGCGTAGCCGGTTGGCATCTGGGACTACGGGCTCGAACGTCCTCGACGTCTGTTCTGTGCCAGTAACAAAATGAACAAAAATGCTGTGATACGTCGTAGTAGCGCTTAGCCAGGCTGAGCCTGAAAGATGCGCCACGCGACCCCAGTATCATTATGTAATAACGGTTGCCACTAAGTCCGCAGTCCGGAGTGAAGCGTTGCAAGACTAATTTCCTTTCCCAGTCCACTCTAATATGTGTCCTATCCCAACGCGTCTTGCCCTATGGCCTATGTGCAACCTTCAACCAGCAAGTGGATGGCCTTGACGAGCTCGGTTGGATCTCCCTGAATTTGGACCCCGAACAGACAACATTCTCCGGTTATCTGGAAGGTTACTTGTAAACCGGACTCTGGCAAAATACAGCGTTGGGAACTCCATTCGTACTGAAGCCTCCAGTTTGTGCGATGCGTGTTTAGTCCAAATCTTAGCAGTGCACTGGGAGTAGTCGACAGTCACCTACTTTGGTGTTCCATTGGGGAACGATTTCGTTTGCCAGCCCCTCTGAAAAACTATCAAGAACTACATGGCTACATGTTCATCAAGTCGTCCTAGGTTGAACGGTTTCGCCATGTTTACTCGCATCAAGCATGTGAATGTTTTTCACGAATCAATGTACAGATCAGGCCTAGCTACCTCGTACCATAAAGTGTCAAGCCAGGTGCGCTGTCTACTGCTGCAATGGAGCTATGTATTGTGCAATAACACTGCGCCCCCGTCCTGATTTGTTCACCTCTCTAAAGAACTTGATGACTGCCGGCTGACATTGGCTGCTCCCCAGGGTCGCACCTTGTATACCTTGTGGATTGCTTTTCAAGATCACGAACCTACGCAGTGGCTGGTATTTTTAAGCGGTGGAAGGCAGTAACCTGAAACGATCACTCATTTTGATCCCACTGAGTGAGCCACTGATTCATGTCACTGGCAGTACCCTTACTGAGCTCATGTCTCAGGATGTTTGGTGGCAAAGGAACAATATAAATGCAAATGTACATTCTACCTTCTATAACCCTAGCATTCGCTTGAAGCCCTGCCATACTGCGAAGCTAATGCCAGTCATTGGTATAATCTTCAGATAGCCTATACTGAGACCGACAAAGAATCCTCTCCACCCTCCGGACGCATATACGGCCCTTGTCGTCTCTCCCCAGCCCAACCATCGATCGGGACTTGTCAAACCTCCTACTTGCATACGTCGTCGAACGACCTCGAAAGGATAGGACACGGTCTGGGATATGGCTCCGGACACTGCACCGATGGCGAGATCTGCAGCGACACTAGACCGATGGGTCTTGCCATCTACAACAGGGTAGAAATAGGCGCGGCAGAAGTCCCATACGAAGAACCCGGTCCCCGCGTAGGGAATAATGCCCAACACGGTGACGGTAAAACCACGATAAAACTTGAGTATTGGAAACCGTTCGAATATTTGTTTGGTGGGGGAGGATGAAGTGGATGTGGGGGTGGGGGAGACGGTGCCTTCGCGAAAGATGTGGGAGATAGCGTGGACGAAAGAAGGTCGGCCTGCTCTGTTTGTCATGCGACTATCAAATGCCATGCGAACTCTGATTAACTCTAATGGGTATGTCAATGTGACGGATGTCATTCCTTGACAGCTGTATGTTAGGAAAGCTAGCTAGGACGTTGCAAGAAGACTACACACCTGCTAATGCGCCGGCGGTGAACCGTCGAACGTTTGTTTCATGATCGGGTGTTGGTATGAGTAGCTAGGTGGAATATTAGTTCGAACGAACACCTACTGGGAAAGGCATGACAACGTACCGGTCGCCACTGGTCGTATGCCATAAACTTTATGGCGGCGTATGGGAATATACGGAGTAGCGTTGCAGAGTGTCCTTGGAGCAATCCCCGTGTGCCAGCATCTCTATATATTGCAAGACCAGCTCGGAATGCGCCTGTCCACGACCCTTGGGAGATGCACGAACGTAAGCGTGCGACGGAAGTAGATAGATCCATATGCCCCACCTGCGTATTTCTGAAAGTCGGGGTTAGAGGCTTGGAAAAGAATCTTGACTCTGTCGAGGGGTGCGACTGCTGTTTTTGCCTTGGAGAAATCCAAAGACGTTTACTATACAGGTAGTCCCACCAAAAAGAGTAGGGTACGCACGACACACCCAGCAAGACCACCTGCAAGACCGGAGCGGAGGGCATAGTCAAGGCTGCGCTTGTCTCGATGAGAAGCAACAGTGGAACTCATTAATAGCCTTGAAATGAAATGTTAATTACTCTCATGTGCAGAACGGGTGAGGATGTGAGGGATGGTGGAAGAACAAGGGGGAGCTCTTGCAAGCCGGGCCAGTACTTTCACGCGCATGCATAAGCTCGGATGGCTTGCCGTCATGCCGATTCCCGAAGGACCTTACCCGCCGTTACAGTGGTCACAAGTCACGTGCACGAAGGGTATCACTCGTCACACCTGTACAACCAAGTTTCTGGCCCGGTCACACTCTTTGAGAGCATCGCCGACGGGCCATCGCATATACCGCTGTTCGGGACGAGAAATTTTGGCGACGTCGGTATCTCGGGGGTTTGCACTACGTGTCAGCAAGTCACGGTCACGAAACTACAAGAGAAAGACAACATTATCCTCGTACGAGAAGGAACCATCACAGATTATGCATACGCGATGTGATGAGTCTATCCGAGACAGATGGACACATGCGAGTGTCGTTGTGCCTTCACTAGTATTTTTTGAGTAGCTCTCGTTACTTGGTACTCTCTTTGTGCTTATAGTCGGTGCGACATTTACCTTCAGGTCTGTGCCGAGTGGCTCTCCGAATACTCGCAGCGGCCCCACTGGCACGAACCCGACTCCGGTACCTCTAATGATGCCTATATGCTGTATGAGTGCCCATGTCCAACGCCGTTGAGGCGGGCGCATGGCCTCCTAGAGCTATTTACTGATTCTTGGATTCAGATCCATGGATACCTTTTAAATTCCCGAGAACTGCGGTGATATCTATCAACTTAAGCCATACTTCTTCCGGCATAGATCGAATAGGACTAGCAAACCAGGAGCTCTCTTTGCTGCATGCAGCCCGTGTGTCTGTTGCAACTCGCGACACCCCTCGCGGTATGCGGTTAGGCGGACTTAACAAACACTGCTACCTCTATTTTTGTACATTCTGTGCCCAAGCTTTTCGAAGCCTTTACCTTCTGCGGTTTCCCCGCTTAACCTGCTCATTCCTATCCAAGGTTCGTCCAACTTTTCGTACAATGAGGAAACTCTATCACCACCAGTCCAGTCCTTTGATAAGGTTCGGGGAATCAGTCCATGGCCGCTCCCTCTTTGGGCCGGTGCTGTGACTCCCGCGAGCAACTTCTCGGGATAATATATACCCCGAGTTGTACATGGTATAGAAGACAATCGGTTTACTCGCCTTCGCGGGCCTATATAACTGGATCTAAAAGGTGTGTGTTGTAACTGACCCAAGGCCTTCCTACTTATCATGACGCCAGTTCGTGCCGCAAAGGAATCAGATGAAGCAGTATTGGCAAATCTGGGGTATAAACAGGAGTTCAAGCGCGCCTTTAAGCCCCTCGATGTGAGTAGCATACGGACATATATATACTCGCACACCAATCGAAGGAGTTTCCACTAGGTTTTCGGAATCGCATTCAGTACCATTGGGCTGTTGCCCTCGATATCGTGCGACCTGGAATCCGTACTTTATGTCTGGTGTTTTCTCAACATTTCGTAGTTCCGTGCTTTCGAGTTCGGTATCCAACGGAGGGGCTGTGTCGATGGTGTGGGGCGTACGTCAGGTATTTTTCTTTACCCGTATTTGCCCTTTGACGCTGTCTAGTGGGTTTTTGCGTCGTGTTTCATTCTGTGCATTGGCATGGCACTGGGTGAACTGGTATCATCAGCTCCCACGTCAGGTGGGGTACGTGTCTTGGCTCTCCGTCGACGAGAACCGGTCCAAATGACGTGCGTCACAGTTGTACTACCTGACGTACAGGTTGTCGTCACCTCGCAGTCGCAACATCTTGTGTTGGATCGTCGGATGTAGGTTCAGTCGTGTGTTCGTCTTCGGCTGACGGTTTAGTAACTGGCTCTAGACGCAAGTACGATTAGCGTCATCGCTGGAATGGGTATGCAAGATCGTGTTTCCTTTCATGCTTTAGACGAATCATCTGCCCAGCTTCGGTCGACTGGGGATGTACTGTCCAGATCGCTGCCGCAGCGAATATAGGTTCTGATGGGCAGTTGGTTATGACGAGCAAGCAATCCTAGTGAGTATTTTCGCCGATATTGCTGGCCACGAGGTGTGAAAGATTCTGTGACAGTGGCATTTACGCTGCAATCATCATCAGTCAAGGTGTTATCTGTAGTCTTGGGACGAAAGTACTTGCGCGGATACAGACAGCATACGCAGCTCTTAACATCCTGTGAGTTCGAGCTGTACGCCTGCCAGCTTGTAACGGTCGGTTTGAAATGTGGACAGGCTATGTCTAGTAGTCATTGTTGCGTTACCGATCGCAACGCCCAAGGAGTTGAAGAATCCTGCCTCATATGTCTTTGGGAACTTCACGAACCGTGAGCACCAGATATGATGTTTTGAAGCGGTTAAATTGACAGTGATGTAGTCTCCGGATGGCCAGATGTATTTACGTTTATTCTCGGTTTGCTGGTGCCTCTTTGGACGATCGGTGCGTTTGCTTTCGTGTTTGGTCACTTTACAGCATCTTTATCACCGCTGTTTAAAAGCCGGCTATGATGCAGCCATATGTATCAGCGAGGAGTCATCCAGCGCTGCAACGGCCGCGCCTTGGGGGATGGTAAGTCTTAACCTCGTTCTCGTACTCGGAACCAACCTCGAGAGATCAAATAAGGTCTGTGCCATTGCGATTGCAGGTGTACTGGGATGGGGTTAGTCCATATATGCCTGTCCACACCTTCTGAGTACTTCAGCTCGACAGCAGTCATCAATGTGTCGCTGGCATTTTGCATGGGATCAGATCTTTCCAACATCCTGGGCAGCACTGTCACCCAACCAATGGCCCAGATATTTCTAAGTTCGTTCGGAAAATCACGGATGCTAGTTCTATGGTCGTTCGTCATCCTAGTCCAGTAAGTCGTCCACTTTTTTTTTTACTCTCTCACCGTCCCCATATTGCCTTCAGGTACATGATGGGTTCCTCCCTAGTTCTCGCGGCCTCCCGCCATTCGTTTGCATTCGCCAGGGACGGCGCTCTCCCCCTCTCCAGACTACTCTACCGAATGAACACGTACACGGGTACACCCATCAACACGGTCTGGTTCGGCTGCGTGCTCGCACTCCTCCTTGGACTGTTGGCGCTGTTAGGTCCGGGAGCGATCAACGCCGTGTTTTCCATTTCGGTGACGGCGACGTATGTGGAGTATACCATGCCCATCCTGTCGAGGTTTATATTTGAGAACGATTTCAAGCCGGGACCGTTTTCGCTCGGGGTACTGGTGAGCTCCGCTCCGTTTGTGTACGACTGACAAAGGGGAAGGGGATGCTGACGATTTTTGACGAATCTGACCCGCCGTGTGGGATACGATGGAACGGAACGGGTTGCAGAGCGCCCCGATCGCGGCTATCGCAGTCACCTTTATGCTCTTCATGCTCGTCATTCTTTGTTTCCCGTCCACGTCCAGTCCCGACGTGGCGACGATGAACTATACGTTGGTCGTGTTGGGGGGAGTGATGTCGCTCGCGATGGGGTGGTATTATTTCCCGGTGTACGGAGGCGTGCATTGGTTTCAGGGGCCGAGGGTTAACGCGGTGGGAAAGGTGCCGTCGAGGATTCAGAGTGCGTCGGTAGGGGACGAGGAATCGGTTCACGAGAAGACGGTGGCGGAGCAGGAGAGTAGTAGTAGGGAGGACGGCGTACTTTGAAAGGCAGGGAATTGGGGCGCATACACTGCATAGAGGTTCCGGGTGCGACGAAAACTTCCGAGAACGCTTTTTTTTTTTCTTCGTTCCCGTTTTTTGGTTGCATCTACCTATGGGCAAAAGAGATGGGTGTTTGGGGTTCGGTTCGGTTTGTAGTTCAATACTGTAACCTAGTTAGACGGCTTTCTTTTCCGCAAAAGGAGCCAAGGGAGAGCGGTGGTACAAGTCACGGTCGGAAGTTGTCGATTCGGGGTATGGGGTATGCGCTACGACAGCACGGCGACGCAGTATCGCCGAAGCTTGGCTTCATTACCGCACAATAGCCGACTCGGAGTGCTGGGTGAGCCTGGGTCTCGCCAACTCGGTCACCGGTTGGTTAGCGTCAAGAAAAAGTCGAACGTCATGTTCATCGTTCGTCTGTCCATACTTCGGAGACAGTTGGTGGTCAGACTCACACGTTGACTTCGGCAATCCTCGGGATTCCTCGCGGCGGAAACAATTCATTGTGGCTATAAACACCGACGCCTGGGGTGGGATGATCATGCGCGTCTGGCGTGGAATATTGCCGTACTGAGGTTGATCATGCTCGTTCGCGTTAGACGCGAAGTTACACAGGTTTAAATTTTCACGGAGGTGCGCTGCGCAACCTAGGTGGAGTTCGGGATGGGAACAGGCCAACAGGTGATTCGGTCCGAAAGGGTCATTCGTGACTGGCGAGATACATGATGAACATCCGTATCGAATAGACATGCTTTACATACTATCAACCTCAATATTAGCATCTGTCATCCAACGCACCGTATCATCACAACTTGGCCTTGTCCTTGTTCGTATCCTTTATCAAATCCGTCGACCAAGGCGCCGCATCCACCACGACCTTGTTCATCTTCCTCAATCTATCCTGCAACTTCGCCAACGTATCCTCTCCGATCGGCAAAAACAACGGTATCTTCCCGCCATCGCGAGCACCGACGACCATCCGATACAGCGCTTCCGCAAACTTGTACGGATCGCCATCAAATGTCATTTCTTCAAAGGTATCTCGTATAGCTGCAGTCACGGTATCGGTGTAGGCTGGGTGGGTGGGGAGGATTCGGGTAGAGGCGACGGAGTTGGTGTCAAACGTGCCGGGTTGAACGATGCAGATCTAGATGAGGGTGAACGATCAGTATAGGGGGTGTGGGTGTGGGGTGTGGGACTTGCCTTGATGTTCCATCCTGATGGGAGTTCTTTCGAGAGGGATTCCGTGAAGCCTTCGATGGCTAGATACGTCCGCGTCAAGGTTGGCGAGTCAAGTCGACAAAGGCAGGACTAGAAAAAATCACTCTCACCATGCTTACTGGTACCCAAGGGAAAAAAGTGAGATGGTCGGAGACGCGCCTCGATATGATCTAATCCGTTCACTCACCTCGCACAATAAAACGCTATACCAGGGGGTCCAAGAAACCCTGACATGGAACTGTTCTGCAATATCACCCCGCCTTTCCCGGGGGGATTTACCTCCCTGAAAAACCTGACCGCAGCCCGACTGACACCAACTGCGCCCCAGAAATTCACCTCGAACACTGCGCGGGCCTCAGCGTCCGGTGTACCCTCGACTTCGGCCAGTAGGGCGTACCCAGCATTGTTGAACACGACGTCGAGGCGCCCAAAGACGTCTTTGGTGCGGGAAAAGGCGGCGGAGATGTCAGAGGGACGGGTGACGTCGAGTTGGAGGAGGAGCAATTGGGAGGGGGGGTAGAGCTTGGAGAGAGGTGAGAGAACGGAGGGTTTGCGAAGGGTGGCGACGACGATGTCGCCTTTGCGGAGGACGACTTCGGTGAGAGCTCTCCCGAATCCGGAGGACGCGCCAGTGACTGTGAATGGTGTGAGTGTACGTTAGTTATGGACTTCGCGGACACGCACTGAGCCAGACTCTTGGGGGGTGCATGGGAAGGAAGGGCAGTACCTGCTTCTGCGTAGGTCGGGGTGAATACATACTATTTGAACATTTATGGCATGGTTCAGTGTGTGTGATCAGATTTCGGTGCTATACGGTGGTAGTACGGTCACCGAGCGAGAAGGATCATGCATGAGGACTTTGTCATTTCGAAGTTTGTAGTTTCAGGATCGCTTAGCCCGGGTATTGAATCAAGGTTTGCGCCGCCCAATATGAATCACTGACTCTCACGACACTGTCTAGCGATACCATAGTCATGTCTTTTGCTACGATCCTTCGAGCACATCCCCGGTTCTCGATCACCTCCAGCGCACGAATGCCCACCGGGGTACGCGCCCCAGGACAGAGAGCGTTCGTCGGATGTATATGGGGGCACTTTGACCGCACGCTCACTACTGCAGCCACCGCCGTCCCTTCAGACCAGCTTGGATTTATTCCAGATCAACACCCTACGACTGACTTGCCGATTGCCAATGCGGACGACCGTAAAGTCGCCATCCTGTGGACACCCCAGAATTGGTCGCGATTGTACGTCTCCCAGTGACTTTGGACTATGTTGTGACCCGTCAATGTCGACAATGATGATTATGATAATCACACCCTTGTTTCTAGTCATCACATTTGGTTGCGAGATCATTGTCGGTGTCCGAGCTGTTTTCACTCTGTCACGAAACAGAGATTGGTGAACACGTTTGAGGTGTGTGATCGCGGATTGAACCGGGTGCCAACGTTTACGTTCGCCGGTCCACCCGTCTGCGCGGTCTAGATCCCTCCAAATATCAAACCACATCATGTTCAGGCCTCGGCCAAGGGCCTAGAAGTCGTTTGTGTGTTTTCGTTGATACCACTGTTGCCAGTTGGATGATTCATGACTTGGTTGATTACAGGGCCTGCGTCCGACGCAGAATATCATTCCTCGGTTTATCCATGGTCTTGGTTGAAAGCGCATACATACGACCCTCCACCAAAGTCACACACTTTTAGCGAGTCCGTGTTTGCCATGTCGAGTGCATAACAATGGTCTGACGGTCTGCATAGGAAGGTGTTGTGGGGGGCGAAGATAGCCAAGTCACCTCCGACGGTTTCCTATGCAGACGCCATGGATGAGAGCGATCAGGGGTTATACAAATGGTTATCTAACATAGTAAGCATAGAGATTTCGGAAGACAGCAGGTGCGCAGCTGACGGCTGAACAGGACCGGTTCGGGTTTTGCCTCGTTTCTGGCGTGCCTGCTACTCCCGAAGCAACGGAAGAACTGTCGAAGCGTATTGGATTCATTCGGGAAACGCAGTGTAAGTGCAGCGGCCATCCTTTTGCGGAATGTGTGGGCTAGAGATGGTCGATTGCAGACGGCAAGTTTTGGGAATTCACAGCGGACCTTTCGAAAGGAGACACGGCGTATACCACGATGGCACTTGGGGCACACACTGACAATACCTACTTTGTTCGTGCTTGCTGTCATCGGGGAGTGCGGTGACTGATGTGAGGGACAGACGGATCCATGTGGACTACAACTCTTCCATCTTCTCTCCCACACCGGGGGTTCTGGCGGGGCCACGTTGCTCGTCGACGGCTTCTACGTTGCTTCGCTACTCAAGGAGCTGCACCCTAGCGCGTACGAGCTCCTATCACGGATTCCTATTTCTGCGCACGCTGCTGGGGAAGCGGGTGCACTATACCGGCCGAGCCCGTCCAGCGGGTACCCACCGTTACGACACGATGAGCTGAGCGGGGAACTCGTGCAAGTGCGGTGGAACAACGACGACCGGAGTGTGATGGACCACTTGGATGCTGGGTTAGTCGAGTCCTGGTAAGCATCGGCAGTCCGGACACGAGCGTAGCTGATGAATTGGGGCAGGTACGACGCGATTCGGACATGGCACGGACTGCTGACGAGTGCGGACTCTGAGTATTGGGTGCAGTTGGCACCGGGGACGGTGTTGTGCGTGGACAACCACCGGGTGTTGCACGGACGCTCAGCGTTTGATGGGAAGCGGCGGGTATGCGGTGCGTACATTGGGGTGGACGAGTATCGGTCGCGGTTAAGTGTGCTGGAGGAGGGCGGAGACCGTCATGTGTGGAGCGATGGCCTGTAACGTGGAGCGGTACCGAAGTTGGGCGGCGGGGGAAATTGGCAACAATGCGGGGCGATTAGTCACGTGATGTGGTGGTCTGGACCATATCACATGACACGGTGGACTGAATTAGGAAATCGATCGATCGATCTTTAGATTTGGAGTGTCTCGGGTCCGATGGCTATTTGTACCTGTTCTTATCGTAGTCACTTTCTATCCAGCACTCGACAACGATGGCCCCCTCCTATGGCATCGTCCCGCCAGACCTCCGCTCTCTCCAACATGCCGGCGAGTTTCCCCTCCTCCCCACCTCCCGCTTTGCTCGTATGCACCTCGACCACCTCACCGCACACCCTCCCGACTCCGTCCTCTTCCCCTTCCTCCATGGCCTCGACGGCGACAACGACGCCCAGTGCATGTTCTTTGCCTCCTCCGCCTCCCCCTGCAAACCCCTTCACCCCGCCGCCATGATCCGCGACTCCTCCGGCCGCGTCGTCTGTCCCCCCCGCTACAGGGGTCTCATATGGGTCCTCTGTGATGACGACCTTAACACCCCCTCCCCCGTCTCCGAGGACACCGAATACGACACCGACTCGGACGACTTTTCCGAAGACGACCCAGACGTCGAGATGGCCCCCCTCGACCAAGATCCCCCCATGGACATTGATCCGTCACCCTCTTTCATGCACCCCACCACCCTCCGCATACCCCCCGCAGACTCGAGCACAAACATCAGCGCACCCCTCAACATCGTCTGCACCAATTCCCGTCCGCCTCACGACCGCAGACACTCGTCTACCTCCTCTGATGACTCGTCGACCGACACTTGCTCCTCCTCGTCTGACTCCCATTCCAGATCCACTAGTGCCACATCCCTCCCTTCCCCGACCGGTTCCCCGTGCCCTGGGCCACCCGACGTTTCCGCGTCCAAGGCCACCCCCCCATTCCAATCTGCTCCAGGTATGTTCCATTTCCCCCCGTCCCAGCGATTCGCGTTGATATCCGTTCAGCATCCGACGTTCCTAGCCAAAAACCTCCCAAAAAATGCCCCATCTTGACCTGCACGTTTCTTCCCTCCCAGCTCATACAACCCTGTCCTCCCCCGCGTACGTACGATTTCCACGGTTGGGCTCGTGGCGACACAGCGGCACTCGAGATTGACTGGGAATTCAAACCGGCCAAAGTCCCTGATGGTATCAGTTTACGCAATTTCGGCATACAACTCGTAAGTCCTCTCCTCTATCCAATCACAGCTTGTCAACCCCCAGCAGCCCCTCTATACATCCATCTCAGACATTGTCGTATACTCTCCCAAGGGTCCTACCCCTGCCACTATCAGAGTCGCAGCCCGGTTCAAGAAAGCCGTCGAGAAAAAGAGGCGCGAGCGATTAGAGAGGTGGGTCCAAGCTGGCTTTAACCATGAGGCAGACGATCAGGAAGACCAAGACCCGCACTCGACCCTAGAAGGCTTCCTCAAATATGGTGTCTATATACTTGACGCCAACGCAGAGCAGTTGGAGCGTGATCTTCCTTGGCTCGTCGTCAAGAAAGACGGCGAATGTACGGGCGACTGCGAACACCCTGTCTCGACGTGTACCAAGAGTGCGTATTGTCCCCTTGGTGGCGTGACGCATGGCCTTACGGAGACGACCGACGGGCGACTCGTTGGTGAACTCGAAATCGAGGCAAAGTTGGAGGTAGACCAAGCGAAGCCCTTGTCTGCGTCTGTCCAATCCAACGGGGATTCCATTGCCTCGATTGACCAGTCCTCTGGAGCGCCCTTGAATATGAATACACGTATACACAGATGCAAGCGCGCGAACACGATCGACTTTGCTCAGCGTGAAAAAGATGAGATGAGGGACCTCACACGCGCTTCCGAAATTCTGACCGTATGGGGCAGTGATGACAGGGACGTACAAGCGGTATGTGATTTTTCTTCTTGTCCTCACTGCTCTGCCCATGCATGGTTTCCTAGGACGAAGCTCCCGGCAGCACGACGACCACGTATTGGAATCCAAATGCAGGTCAAGTGTTCCTGGGGAACGCAAACGACGTTCCGCTGTGGAAACCCCCTTTGAGACGAAGGGGACACGCACAGTCTTCTTCTGAGTCCGGCTGTGCCGCTCACCCGACCACCTCCCCCTACATGGATCCATTTGCGGATCCTCATATCTCTGACGATCCCGAAAAGCCTTCTCCGTTTAACACATATGCGAATGACCCCTCGTATGGTCTCGGTTTTGATATCTGCATCGAATGCCACGAACATGCCCCTCTCCCGTCTGTGGCTCACCTGCGAGCCTCGGAGGAACATGTGCGGATGATGGAGATGGAATGGGCTGAAGGGTGGCGCCGGCACTGGGAACAACAAGATCGGCATGCGCCTTCCCCGCCTACTTCGTCCATTCCTTTATCCTCGTCGACGCATGCAACTAGCCCACTCCATGCTCAACCACCTCCAGGAACAATCCCGCCTCGCCCTCCACCACATCCTTCCGCTATCATTCATCTTCCCTTCCCAAGTTACCCGCAGGCAACGTCAACGGGGTTGAACGCGCTGCTGCCCGTGATCAAGTTTTTGGAGAGAATGGTCACGCCAGGAGCGTTGGGGTATTTGACGAGCGTGAGTCCCTGTGTGGGAAGTGCAAGCAGTAACGGAGTACCTAGGACACCCCCCAAAGCACGAACATTACCCTCACCGTGGTCACCCATACTAGAATCGAGCGAAGGTGGAAGCGGCTCGATTACGCCTCACGAACCTGCACGCGGGAGCACGAACAATGAATACCCAATCAGCATTCAGAAAAACGATCTGAGCGACGCAGCAATCCCGGCGCCTTCGACGTACCGACCCCGTCCACTGAAAGTCTTGTTATATTCGAGTGATGGATACACGGAATCCTCGGTCCCTGCACTTTGTTTACTGATGGCTGTGAAAGGATTGAGTTTACCGGAGGCGTATTTGGAGATGCAGGTTAGGTACCGCGCTTGTTCCGAGGTTCGTTGACTGACTTGGTCCTAGGTCACCAATCGCCGATCGTTTTTCGTCTATCAATCTGAGGTTGCCTTATTGAAAAGGGTTGAAGCTCGATTGGGAGTAGCGAATATCTCGTTCCACTCGCGATACCAATACGGAGATATCCAGCGAGGACTCGCTGGGATGCCTGCACAAGCAGACAACTACCCTGCTCCAAGGAGTAATGTTAATGGACACCGACCACATGCATCGACCATCAACTACGGTACGTCTACGCCCGTCGTTCCTCTACCTGCCATGTCGAGCACGACGAGGCAGTTGAGGCGACCAAGGGCAAACACATTGCCGTCGTTCATATCGGATCATCAGACGTGGTTTGATGATGCGAGGTTCGATGGAAGTTTCCCGAGTCGTGTGCTTCCATTTTTGTATCTCGGAAACTTGTACGTCCCTTCATGTGTTGTGGCTAGCGACCCCTAAGCATATTCGCAGAAATCACGCTGCGAATGTATATATGCTCCACGCCCTCGGAATCACACACGTCGTCTCCGTCGGCGAATGTGCTCTCGTACCCCCATCCCAAACGCCTACCCTCACCTCTTCACTCAACTCCCCACAAACTAGCCCCACAAATCCCACTTCCCCCACACCCCTCATGGGACAAAGCCCTGGAAATCAAGGTTCCCTCTGGATCGAAGAACGTGAAGGCCGGATCAAAGTCCTCGACATCAAAGGCATCTGCGACGACGGCATTGACACGCTCGAACCCCAACTCCACCCCATCTGCACCTGGATCGAAAAAGCGCGTCTCGCGGGGGGCCGCGTGTTGGTGCACTGCCGAGTGGGCGTGTCTCGGAGCGCGACGGTGACCATTGCGTATGTGATGCAACACCTCGGGCTGAGTCTCGTCGAAGCATATTTGGTTGTGCGAAGCCGCCGGTTATCGGTGTTGATCCAGCCCAACATGCGCTTGTTATACAATCTGTTGGGATGGGAGGTGAGATTGGCGAGGGAACGGGCGGGCGGGGACGAAGGACGGTTGAGGGAGGAGTTGGGGAGGGCGTTGACTTGGCCATATTTGGCAAGGGAGGTGCATGCATTGAACGAAAAGTATTTGAGCTGAAGTGTTTGTCAAAGGCGCGTTTACCTTCCTTTCCTCGTCTGTTGTTTTTCTTCTTTTCATTCCGTTTTCCGCTTTTCTCTCTTGTTGTTTCCCTTCTGGTGCGCCCTACCTCGAGCACCCCTCTGTTTTCTTGTTCTTTCCTTCAGAGTTGAATTTGTACGACACGCTGCTCACATATGTACGACCACACGCAGTGAACATTGTTGGCTTCGAGATGTCGGGCCCATGTTCCATGTTGATACTTTTTTCTTCGTCTTCATGTATGTAGTACTTGTTTACACCGTTAAGCTGTATTATTCCTGCGTGATGTCGCTCGCTGTGGGGATGTACTACTAGTCTTGAGTGGGAGTCTCACATTTTGGCCGTGAGCGCCTGAGCTCCAGCTCACTGGCATGAATCAGGGGTCGCCGTTGACGACGATGGTACTTGTCATATGATAGCAAAAATCAGGTATGGATTCGCGAAAAAAACAAAATACATATGAGGCGAACTCGGACGCCGCATGATGATCACACTTTTTCTTTTTTTGCTCTGACAACGTATCCCCAGGACGATCAAGAAAATCCAAGTGGGGGAAAACCAACTAACGCTCAGGTCACCCGCCTTTCCGACGGTGGGGTCTATTATTATTATTATTATTATTATTTTTTGAATCCAATTTCTGTCCCATTGGGGTATATGTACCCTATGTAGGACTTCTAGCTAGGTCTGGGCCCTTTGCCCGTTTATGAATCTCCATCCTAGCAAATGCCCCAATGTGAGGTTGTCCCCCATTGGTCCGCCGTTCCTGCCGGCCGTTTTAGATGCCTCGGATGTCTAAGTATCAAAGACCGTTTGGTGGCTGTGACGGTATGGAGTGTGGCTGCATGACTATGGATAGCATGT
>JBBPQE010000445.1:0-19788 GCA_038092335.1 Boletus vinaceobasis
CTGGATCCGAGAATGCCTCAGGTGTAAGATCTTGACTCGGCTTTTGGGGTAGGTCCAAGGCTCCCGGCGTAGGCTGCAGGCGAGGATTCAAAACAAAAGGTCAACCGTAGCGTGTAATAGCGAGAAGGTGGTGGGCCCTTAAAAATGACGATCAACTCGGGGTGTAACTGCTGATGTGCATCATGAATGCCGAAGACCTAGCTCGTCGAGTAAGGGAAACATGGACTATCTCATAATGTGGCGTCAGTGTCTGAAACGCAAAGCTGAATTTGGCAACACAGTGAACCCCGTGACTCCAAATTCATCCTACTGTACTCGCGGGGCGATACCGAACCGACACCCTTCAAGTTCTCCACCTGACCTCGTGGGGCGTTTTCCATCAAAACTCTATCGGTCGTGTGAGTAATGATACCTCGTTGCACGTCGTTTGCACTTTATCTCGCCTTAACAGTTCATTCCGCAGCACTGGATGGGTATCAAAATTTTTCTGTGCTGTTATCAAAAAGACTTCCCATTGCGTTTAGAAAGTGGGATCCGGCTTTGTTCCCTTCATTAAATGCGCACAGGTGTGAGTCGTTTGATAGGTGAATTTCTCTCTTTGCAAGTCTACAAGTTTGTGACAGGTTTCTATCTACCGACAGCAGGTATTTGAACGGTCGGATTTGTGATTAGCTTCTGAAAATACTTTCACAATTACCACACGAGTGACTGGGAGTAGCACGAGGTTGGTGCGTATGTCAATTCTGATTATGAACTGATTTCATATCCTGATCCGGGGCTACTGTCGGCGCGAATATAGATAGAAGGTGGGACTCCGTCTAAGACCCGTTTGGACAGTTCCGTTTGTCGCCGGAGAGCCGAGGAACATGAAGATCGTGTCCAGTGTCCAGTGGTGAGATTTTCCTCTCTTCTCCTGTCCACTCCCTCTGCGATCCCATTCGACCTACGAAACCTTTGTTGCTCGACATCCGTCGTACTTCAGTCATGTCGAACCGCGCTGCTAAAATCAGGGAGAAGTTCCCACGATTCCGGATTCTCGTTATCGGACGAGCCAATGCTGGCAAAACTACGCTGCTCCAAAGAGTTTGCAAGACCACCGAATCCCCAATCGTTCTGGATCGAAACGGACACGAGGTCACCACCAGATCATGTCGTAAATGGACTATTGTACACTAACAGATCCTGTCAGATCGACACTGATGTAAAGGGAACCTTGGGGGTGATTCTCATATTGTCAGTGCATGCTATTTCTGACAAGTCACAGCGCGGCGAGCATGACATCGAGCATGAGGTCTCGTTCGCAAGCAACGACCGTTTTGTATTCCATGATTCATGCGGGTTCGAGGCTGGTAGTGAGGACGAACTCCAGAAGGTTCAGGTATTCATTGGGCAATGTGCAAGGGATCAGAAACTGGCAAATCGTCTGCATGCTATATGGTCTAAGGATATGTGGCACTTCCATTTGATGCTCATCCTAATGGTGTTGATGATAGGTATTGCATTCCAATGAATGAGCATTGTAGGCCAATCACTATGGCAGAAGAGGCCTTTTTCTCAAAATGTGGAACAGGAAATGGTAAGTAAGATGGTATGATTATGGCTGTGGACTGAGCTGGTGGTCAGTGCCAGTGGTTGCTGTCTTCACCAAATTTGATGCATTGCATGTAACTGCGTTTGGTGAGCTCAGAGACCAAGGGATGGGAGCTAAAGAAGCCCTTGCTATGTGTTCCAAGCATGCAGAAGAGATATTCAGGAAGAATGATTACTGTGGCATGTTGAAGGCAATGAAGTTCCCTCCAAAGGGATTTGTTTGTATGGAGGGTGAGTGGGTTTACTATGTAATGGTACATGTCTGGGCTAAACATTGTGCAAGGGATGGATGAGGAGCAGGCAGATTGCACTGGACTAATTAGCTGTACAGCAGAAGTACTGGATGATGGGGTGTTAGAGGCATTGTTGGTGTCTGCTCAGCAAGTGAACTTGGATATTTGTGTGAGATATGCAGTGAAAAGGAAAGTTCTACTACTGCATGTTCAGTGAGTCTGACAGAGTCTATTATAGGAGTCTGGAAAGGCATCTCAAGGATGGAAATCTACACAATTGTCTAGCACAAGAGAATGGTTGGAAAATTCAATCAAACATGGCTGTGTGGTTTCCACACATTTGGGTAAGTTATGAAAGATGAAATGCAGAATATTCTAATGTGATTTGTATAGGTAAGCAGCATATCAGAAAATGTATGAAAATGGCAGCTTCTGAATATTTTATTGTTGTCTTGGCACCCTTGCTCACTGCTCTTTTATTCCTTGTGTCATAACAGCAAGTAAGTTGCTATGCCTATGGTGTTGGTGTCCTTTCATCCATGTTTACTGCTCTTTTATTACCTGTGTCCTGACAGGGGGTAAGTTACTGTGTCAGTAGTGTTAGTGTCCTTGCACCCATGCTCACTGCTATTTCATTTCTTGTATCCCAACAGGGGGTAAGTTGCTGTGCCTATGGTGTTGGTATCCTTGTGTTCATGCTGACTGTTCTTTCATTCATTATGTCCTGACAGCTTGTAAGTTGCTGTGTTGGTGGTGTTGATGTCCTTATATCCATGCTGACTGCTCTTTCATTCCTTGTGTTATAACAGGATGTAAGTTGCTGTGCCTGTGGTGTTGGTGTTCTTGCATCCATACTGACTGTTCTTTCATGTCTTGTGTCCTGACAGGATGTAAGTTACTATGTCTGTAGTATTGGTGTCCTTGCATCCATGCTTACTGCTCTTTCATTCCTTGTGTCCTGACAGCGGGTAAGTTGTGGTATCTGTAGTGTTGGTGTCCTTGCAACCATGCTCACTGTTCTTTCATTTCTTGTGTCCTGATAGGATGTAAGTTGCTGTGTCTGTGGTGTTGGTGTCCTTGCATCCCTGCTCACTGCTCTGTCATTTCCCATGTCCCAACAGGCTGTAAGTCATTGTGTTAGTGGTGTTGGTATCCTTGTATCCATGCTCACTACTATTTCATTCCTTATGTACCAACAGGCTGTAAGTTGCTGTATCTGTGGTGTTGGTGTTCTTGTATCCATGCTCACTGCTCATTCATTCCTTGTACCCTGACAGGATGTAAGTTTCTGTGTCTGTGGTGTTGGTGTCCTTGTACCCATGCTCACTGCCCTTTCATTCCTTGTGTCCTGACAGCAAGTAAGTTACTATGTCTCTGGTGTTGATGTCCTTGTATTCATGCTCACTGCTTTTTTATTCCCTATGCCCTAACAGCTTGTAAGTTGCTGTGTTTATGGTGTTAGTGTCTGTGCATCCATGCTCACTGCTCTTTCATTCCTTGTGTCATGACAGGATGTAAGTTGCTATGTTAGTGATGTTGGTATTCTTGCATCCATGCTGACTGTTTTTCATTCCTTGTGTCCTGACAGGATGTAAGTTACTGTGTTAGTGTCCTTGCATCCATGCTGACTGTTCTTTCATTCCTTGTGTCATGACAGCGGGTAAGTTGTTTGTTGGTGTCCTTGCATCCATACTCACTGCTCTTTTGTCCCTTGTGTCCTGACAGCTTGTAAGTTACTGTATCTATAGTGTTGGTGTCTTTGCATTCATGCTCACTGCTCTTTCGTTTCTTCAATGTCCTGGCAGCTTGTAAGTTACTGTATCAGTAATGTTGGTGTCCTTGCATCTGTGCTCACTGCTCTTTTATTCCTTGTGTCCTGATAGTTTGTAAGTTGCTGTGCCTACAGTGTTGGTGTCCTTGTGTCCATGCTGACTATTCTTTTATTCATCATGTCCTGACAGCTTGTAGGTTGTTGTGTCTGTGGTATTGGTGTCCTTCTATCCATGCTCACTGCTCATTTATTTCTTGCACCCTGATAGGATGTGAGTTTGTGTGTCTGTGGTGTTGGTGTCCTTATATCCATGCTCACTGCCCTTTCATTCCTTGTATCCTAACAGGGGGTAAGTTGCTGTGTCTATGGTGTTGGTGTTCTTGCATCCATACTCACTACTCTTTTATTCCCTATGTTCTGACAGATTGTAAGTTGCTGTGTCTGTGGTGTTGGTGTCCTTGCATTCATGCTCACTGCTCTTTTGTTCCTTGTATTCTGACAGGGTGTAAGTTGCTGTATCTATGGTGTTGGTGTCCTTGTATCCATGCCCACTGCTCTTTTGTTCCTTGTGTTCTAACAGGGTGTAAGTTTCTGTGTCTGTGGTGTTGATGTCCATGCATTCATGATCACTGCTACATATGTATTGTATTTCATTCTTTGTGTTCTGATAGCGGGTAAGTTGCTGTGTCTATGGTGATAGTGTCCTTGCATCCATGCTGACTGCTCTTCCATTCCATGTGTCCTGACAGCTTGTAAGTTGCTGTGCCTGTGATGTTGGTGTCCTTGCATCCATGCTCACTGTTCTTTTATTATTTGTGTTGTGACAGGATGTCAGTTGCCATGACTTTTGTCTCTCTTCCTTTAATATTTGACAAATGCTAGTTTCAAACACTCAAGCAGGAGAAGATCCAAAAGTCTTTCACATCTTTAGTTAGTTTCTCCTTTCCATATTTTTCATTCAACTCACATTCTTGTAGCTTCCAGGCCCTGATATAGATAATGCTTGCTTTCTTGCTGCTTGTACATTTCTCATCCACTTTCATGAAATATCTGTATTGAAAATTCATCTTAGCCATTTTGACTATCCTGGTACATTCTTTTCACTCCTGGACTCAAAACAAGCAAGAAAAGCACATTGTTGCCTCCTTTAAGAAATTTATCAAGTCCTCTCACCCTACAACTATCGCATCTGCTGTGAACCAGGCAACTATATTGCATGGGAACAACATGGAGTTATTGTGTGAAGACATCCTTCAGATTGTTCTGCAGCATCCATTAGGTATGCTCACAACTTGAAATTCCATACCATGTTAATTTATGTGTTACAGAGCATCCAGCTCTGACAAAAGCCCTGGGCCAATCCATCAAAGTCAAGAAAACCTTCCCACAGAAAGTGCAGGGATGGATCAAACGTCATCTGTGACATTTCCAATGAAGCTCTTCAACAGAGCATACATACAGTATGTATCTGTACTAGTAGTATTCCATAGCTGATCTGCCACATCTTGGGGTTGGATTCAACATTCAGTATGTGCTATTATTCTTGAGAATTGTTTTACTAGACCATGGTCCACCTCAATGCCACTTCTGAGTTTTACATACTGTACCATACCACTATTCACAGGCTCCTTGCTGAGGACCCTGGAGACTGAGAACTGTATGCACCAATTCTCAAGCCATGTGTCTTTTCTCCACTGCTCAAAGGAGAGCTGACTGATCACTATTACCTTTACACCACTCTTGAAAAATAATTGACATGTGTTGGTGGAAAGTGGGCTAAAAAGGTGGCCAACTACTGTAGAATGAAGTTTCTATGTCAGGTCCTAGTCCTACAGTATTGTGTATGAACACATCAAACCCAACAGCATACATACAGTAGTTCATATACCCCTTTCAAAAGTTATACTGTATGGTTGCTGTCACAGAATTGAACAAGCCAGGGAAGGCATACCAGTCATCCAATCATATTGCAATGCATACCCAAAGGAATGTTTACAGTGGTTGTTTCAAATTACTCTCTATCACAGCAACAAGTATGACAACCCCAATGAGCCCAGATGCCCCTGTGCATGCATCATCCCACTCTCTGCAGGCCGTACCTTTGCCCTGTGTCGAATGACCATTGGCTGCAGGCTATACCTTCCCTCACCATTCGATCCGGCCCAGGGGGTGGAGTGTGCACCCCGAGATCTACCTTGCCGAGAATTTGGTCGAGTACCACTCGACTGTGAGGTAACACCAGACCCAGATCGGTGATGACCCGTCGCTCCCTGTACAAATGGATTTGAAAATGGATTTGTACATGACGCGGTATAACATGCCTGCGATTCCGATTGAGGACCATGATGCGTATGATTGCTCGCACGCCCATTTTCGTAGTGGTGGTCGTGGCGTACAGCATGGGGATGACCATCCATGGGATCCTACATGCGGTTTCTGGGGTGGTTGGGCCAAATGTTTTTAAAGCCAGCTTGTTGAGAGGGTTGGGTGGCCGCCGCTCGGGACCCAAGGGAGGAGTCGTATTCATGCCTAGAGAGGGTTTGAGCAAGCGCAAGGTGAACGGGCAACAGAATGAAAGAACGCACCGTTTTCTGTCATCACCCAGGATCGCATATGCCTTGCTCACGGCATGAAACTGGGTTTGTGAAATATTGTCCTTGGCGACGTCTGGATTATCTTACCTGATAGTAGCCTATCTACGCAGAAGTTGGTGAGCAGGAAATACTGGACGGCGCTGGCCAGCACCTTCATTTGGGTCTTGGTAGCAGCCCTTGGAACACAGGGTCGCATGACGATCCATGTTTTCTGTGACTGAACGCTGTCGACGAGAAGTATGATACGACGGACGAGAAGTGTGATACGACGACGAAGACGGGGTAAGGATTTAGCCCGCCACCCGCATATGGAGTGAAAGCAAGTCGATGGTGCGCGCGTGGTGACGGTTTCATGGTACCATGGCTGGTGGAAGGGTTACTAATGGAACACGAATGGCTGCTGCTTGCGAACGAGATTTCATGCTCAGTGACATGTTCGCCACCCTGTAACTCGTCGTCGGAAATAGTGTGCACTGCACATCGTCACCTCATGCTGCACCCATGGAGTTGATGGCAGCGATGAAAGATTCCATACAGTATGCACTCATTCAATTTCAGGCGAAGCTGTGTCTCAAAATAATCTGGAAATGACCTTGTAGCCATTCCAATCGTGGACGGTTGGGGATTCGATCGTTTGCAACCTCTTTGGAGCAGCCTGGTTTTGCCAGCATTGGCTCGTCCGATAACGAGAATCCGGAATCCCCGGAACTTCTTCCTGTCAGCAGCGCGGTTCGGCATGACTGAAGTCCAACGGATGTCAGGCAACAAAGGTTTCCTAGGTCGAATTGGATCGTAAAGGGAGTAGAGGAAAGAACAGAGGGAGGTCTCACCACTAGACAATGTAAACACGGCGTTTACGTTCCTCAGCTCTCCATCGATTGATTCATAATTAGAACTGATGTACGCGCCGACCTCGTGCTACGTCCAGTCACTGGTGTGGTAATGATGAGAGTATTTCCGAAGCTACTCACAAATTTGATCCTTTAAACACCCGCCGTCGAGTCCTGGCTCGAAGCACAATTGCGCCTGCAAGTCAAGTAGATAGGAACATGTCACGAACTTGCAGACAAAAATTCACCCATTAAACACTTACACCTGTGCGCATTTAATAAGGGGAACGAAGCCGGACCCCACTCCTTGTTGAACCACCGAATGGGACGTCCCTTCCGATAACAGCACAGTTGATGGCATCATGAAACCCATTCAGTGGAATGAACTGTTACATAAGGCGAGATAAGGCGCAATCGGCGTGCAACACGGTATCGTTACTCACATGATAGAACACATCTTCTGATGGAAAAGGAGAAAGGGTATCGGTTTGGGTACTATTGCTCCGCAAGTGCAACAGGATGAATTTGCTTGCGAGGTTCACCGAGAAGACCAGATCCGACCAGACCACCAGTTTCGAACCTATCGTAGGGCAAGTTCACATTTAGAGTCATTTATTTCGAGGAAGGACGGATGAAGTACCGCTGCGAACTGTTTCGTCCCTAGGGCTACGTGCACCTTGAAGGTCCGGCACAGCTCCTGAACCCATCCAGAATAATAATGTACGGTTAGCTCGGGATGACGGAGGGGCGAAAATCTCAGAACTCAGCATGCTTTGCAACAGCTGCACGAGGTCGGTGATTTGTCGAGAGGCACGATATCCCGATGTACTTTGTCAATGAATACAAGAGCATCATACATGACTGAGATGGCGGTGCATTGTTCATCGAGAGCTCCGTGGGGTAGCCGAGCATATTGAAGTTGCAACTGTTTGGAGTGATCAATTGGGGAGCCAGACAGCATTGATAAATGAATCCTCAACCGCTGAGAATGTTAAAGGTCACCCGGTCCCGGTCAATGGTGAAAGTAGCATCAGGAAGTTGGCAGGGCCCCAAAGTGTAAACGGAGGGTAGAAAGAGTAGACCAAACATATACAAATCAAAGTGTAGGAAACTTTGTTCATTTCAGGTCGACTCTACGTCGTCACCTCTCGGAAAATCAAAGCATCGAACGAAGAAGATGGTTGTCCCTTCTCCCGCCACGGTCAAGCAAGCTGTGGGAATTCGGCAGCCCGACCAGATCGTCGTATCAACTTAAGAGAACCATTTCAACTGGAGGGTAGTCTAAACCCTTGCGCCTCTAGATGAGTCCCATTCGCAATCGGGGCCAACGCTATACCATACACTATGCCTTTAACGGCCCAATTGGTACGTTCTACTTCATCTTTTGAACCCATTCTCATTCCGCGATCGATACAACAGGCTGCGATGGCGGCGTGACATCACTGACATGGCGCAGATGCACTCCGATGTATATTATACCGAAATGCCTCATTCAATCTCAGGCCACCTGCCTGGTGAGCAACCGTCTACCTTCGTAACATGGCGGATTTACATATTTGATGCAGGTGACATTGGTGCCATGGTACTCTTACGGTGTACAAAGACGGTGCTTGACGATGCTGACGTGCTCACTGCACACTCGGTGTGGTCATTGTGCCTCGCTCTGCCAATTCGACTTTACGTTCCAGACACACGAAGCTCACAACGCCACCGCAGTCCACCGCCCATCTTTCTCTTACTCGACAAGCTAGGTCCCTGCTCGTGACGATCCGGTGTTTGTCGAGCACCCCAAAGCACCTGCCCCCGGATCAGGTAGAGCGACGGGACAGGTCGTGCCGACGTGTCATTTACTGTTCTCTTCTACTTTGCAGTCAAGATACATCGACGATGTTTGCACCTCGACGAATATCACACGCGTCATCGAACACCGGAGCCTGTGGCAAGCCACTCACTACATGTGAAGGGGTCAGGGTGTCGTGAGTCCATCCTCCATCTTCAACGAGGATATTCTTAGGTTGTCCATCGTTCATTTTCCCGTGTCGCGGTGGACAGCGGTAACGCCTGTTGGCAACAAAAGAAACCGTGTCCACAGTCCCACTACTTGACTGCAAAGATGGACAATCGTTTGGTATAAACAATATCTGATCGAGGTCGGCGAAAAAAAATTATTTCTACGTCTTCAGATTCGACATTCACGATACACATCAGCGATTTCCCGCCCGAGTTGATCGTCATTTTCAGGGGTAAGTTCCCCACCTCCTCCCCTCGCATTACACGTCGTTGACCTTTTCAAAAATCCCCGCTTGCAGCCTATGTCGCGAGCCTTGGACCTACACCAAAAACCAAATCAAGATTCTATACCTCAGGTTACCTCCCGATTCCCATCGCACCATCCTCCAGAGACGATCACTCGACTGACGGCAACGACTTTACCACCGGGCCATCTTCATTCCCACGCCGACCTGATGGAGATCAGCAGCCTTTACGAGATCGGCGGCACCCTCATGCACGGATACCCTGCCCAGTACGTTGTCAGCAGTCGTCGCGCCAAGTGGGACCAACAGGACATCTGGTCGGATAAGTTGCGCCGAGTCATCTAGAGACCCTGGAGACACATTTACCACTGGTTCCGATCCAACAAGGGCGACCGTGGTGCTGAAGGAATTGAACCATCCGTACACGTATTGGTGTGAACGAACTCCGGTCAATGGGTCCGGACGAAATCGGGGCAGCGGCATGGAACGTGGGAGATGCCTAGTTGCATGGCTCCAGGGCGCCGAAAGTACAGGGGAGAATGAGAATGTATATGACTCAATTTTAGAATGTAGCATTGACTCGGAACGGACTACAAGGCACTTGCATTGTTAGTATCCACCGTTTGTCTCTGTTCTCATATTCTGGCATTGTCATCATCGCATTACTTCCGCGTGTACTCGATGGTCTTTGAGGAAGCTGCTCAGATCACTGACTCTTACCTCCGCCGTCTGTGAATCTGATCGTTGACTGAGTAGGTATACGCGTCGCCAATAAGCAAGATCAGTATGGACGGCTACATCAACCGCTTATTGGATCAAAGGCTCTTCGGACGTGCTGCTCGCCACGCAGCAGAGTTTGCAGGAAAATCCGTCCATCAGTCGTATAACGTACCAAAAACAACGACCATATGTCACGCTTGACATAAACCTGATAGTATCACCAAGAGTCTGTGGGTGTGTAGGTAGCAGTGTATTTCCAGAGACGACGAGGCATACAATGATCCCGTACCAATGCAATGCAACGCTTCAACACCAACACCTCGGTTCCTCGAGATTTTCACCTCTCCCGCCTCTTCGGTGTCTTCATCTTCACTTTCGCATTTACGATCACTGTTATACGCTCACCAACACATGCTTGGCTCTGACACCACCCGAGCTTGATCTCTGTGCCAACGAGGAGGCGAACTCCAGTGTTACCGCGGCGGAAGAGCTGCCACCGTCTCTCGGAGGACACGAGTGGCATCCTAGCATCTGCACGAGATACCCCTGAAAGACGGGAGAAAGCGACAGCCTCAACGATGCTGAAAAAGATATTCCTAGGAGCTTACTTCAACGTGTTGCGATGGTTTCTTCCGACCCTAGGTTCCGCGCGCATGGCATCATGAGCTGCCTGTGCGAGATGAAGAGATAACCGTCACAGGGTTTCTTGAACGGGTGGGTGGATGGAGATGCCGAATTGGCTCCAAGTGTCACAGGCCAATGATATTGAGCGTCATGAAGGGGCGACGAACGTCGTCCTCGTGTACATGGGGCGGGTTGGTTCTGAGCTAGAATTGTCGCTGAACGTTTTCGAGTCGTGACGGCGCGTGCGGGAGGGGCGTGTCAAGTAGTTTGAACAGCTGTAGTTGGCATGAACGACGGGCTTCGATGGGGTCTTTGAGGGCTGCACCATGTGTGGTCCGCGCTCAGATCTGGATTCTGCTTGATGGTAGGGACGATAAATGAATCAGTGGTGGCCCGACTCGACAATTACATAAGTACCGTACACTCAAGCAGACGCGGCAAACTACCTTGCCACTAGCCACAGTATTAACCTCCCCGGATTATTTGGCGCTGATACATTCTCGACCAATAGTATGTGGCACTAAACTATCCAAATAGTAGGTGCCCTTCTCATAGATTTAGTGCCACTTGATGTGTCTCCAACGCGTAGCGAACCCGAGAGCCTTGCTCCAAGACTGGACAACATCAGGTACGTTGTTTGATTTCCTCACGGATACCTTCTACGCCACGCACCCGCAAGGAAGGTGTACACATTTTCCCACTTACACGCTAGCAGATGGACACCGCACAGCGCGATCAATAAACGCGTCTACGTTGCACACAATTGCTTTGCAACGTCGCGTGGGCCGAGCTCTGAACGATCCGTCGTGCCACTCCTGCGGTCTCGGTTAGCAATCGACTCGGGGCTGAATGGTTCACAAATCATTATGACGCCTTCCCGTTCTTGCAACTATCACGACAGCTGCTACCAGACTCGTCTTGCCGACCCGGGGAGAGGTTTCACTGAGTGTGTGCTGACCTGCCTGGTGCCAGGCCCGTACTAACGCAAGTGGCTAGGCAAGCGCAGATCGTCGATGCCCTTTACATGACGGACCTTGAAACCTCAACGTCGCCTGCTTGCGCCCGTCGGCAATACATCCTTACTTTTCTTTTCCGCGCCTAATCTCCGAGTCGCTGGTGAACACCGTGACGCCGAGAGCATCGGCGGCCTTCTCCCCGGAGACTCAACAGCGAGGAACCCCATACACTACATTTCTCGATTCGCGCAAGAGGCATGCCCTCACTCATCCATGATCTTTGGTGGATCTACCCCGTTTATCGGTATCGTCCACGCGCATCGTGGATCAGGCCAAATTTGCATTTTGCCAACACGGATTGAATACGCGGCTCCCGGGACGTGAATGGCATCTGTCAACATATGAAATTGTCATGCGCTGGGAGAATAGACTGGCGTTAGCCCGTCCATCTTTGCGGCCCGTGTAGTAACCCAAGCTACGGTGCACTAGAACTGGTACCGTTACCGCCCACTAGGCTGAACCCGTGAGGAGTAGAGCAGATACGACCTGGGGCTCTCTCGGCTTTGTTTTCAGCACGACCACGTAGGAGACGAAGGTGTTGTCAACCCCGCACCTCAAAGAGAGCAAGAGTACTAGTACTCTGTGCACTTGCAAGAACATGAATACCTTTCCGCAAGAAAAACTAATTTCGAGGAGAACACAGCAGTACCACGACGACGATACCAAGACAAAACAGGTATGATACAATCGACAGAGTGTCGATACCGCAAACGTAAAAATACATATCTTTCTATGCTACATTTCTGACACATTTACAAATACACACACTTTCCCTTCTACCCTCGGCGTCTCGGACACCACCCACTCAAGAATCCCAAAAGTTCTATGCGCCCTCTGTGGCCCGTCTACTGAACCCGTAGACCGCTATGCAAATGTCACCAGTAACGAGGATGTTACACAGGCTAATTGCGAATGCGCCGTCACGTGGAACGTATCGTGAGGATGAGCATCGTGACCCTGATTTGGTTCGATGCCAACCCAGACAGGATAGCCAATGTCTGGTCTGTGGTCTCCAGAATAGTGGATGACCTCAGACCGTTGCAGGATTACACCACAATGGAGGTTGCACTGTCTGCGCGATAACCGTGACGATCACATGGTCTGTTGGTCACTTTCAGCTCGGTGAGTGGTTCAATAGAGAAAGACGCTCACCAACGACACGCAGGAATGTTTGATACTATTACAACAACACCGGTCGCGGAAAAGCCCGCCGTCGGTATCCGACATAACGCGTCGGAGGTTGACTCTCTTGGGGCTAGTCCCGGTGTTGTGACTTGGGTCCCGGGAGAAAATAATGTGACGAATAAGAATAAGTTGTGATGAACAACCGTCGAAGCGGTGCAATACAATCTGTTGGTAAAGAGAAAGGTGAGTTTTTTGCATGCGTTGTGTCAAATAGCTGACCAAACTTACCGTGTCGATACACACGATGTGCAAGTGGGGTATAGGAAGCTGTGAACGCTTCATGAGAGAATACAGAAGCCATGTGATGACCCGGCGTAGGTGTGTTCGCAATCGTCCAGAATATCTGAGGCAAAGGACTGGACGTCGAGCGCGTCTACACTGAATGAGAATGGAGGTGGTTCGAAGGAGTAGTACGGAAAGTCAAGGTCGTCCATGGTACGAAGTGGGTATGCAGTGGTGATACACAAAAAAATAGATAAGATTGTGTATTGGCTCAACGAAGATATCTGATTCGGACGGGAATATGCTGGCTATATGCATAGTTGGCTCCAGCTTTAAATATCGGACCTAAAATGTCACCGCAGAGGGCGTACCCATTGTTTCGAGGTTGTCCGAAAGTTGATTCCTATTCAACACCGTTTATGGAAATGTCTTACCGAGACAATATATATTAGCGGATCAAGTCCGGAGATTAACTATTATTTACGTAATTGCCAAATTTGGATATGATCGAATCGGAGACGAAAATCTGACCTGTGGCCTACAAACTTTGTCAATATTTGTTGCGCAAATATTTGAATGCCTGCTGAACACAATGGTGGGACCCCATACAATGTGGCAGACAACCGGGACTCGAGCTCGTAAGGCCGACTATGAGAAAATCGACGTCAACAATGCCACAGAGGTCCTCGAGGAATGGCATCCCTGAAACAGAAACTTTCGACCGTTTGCAAGCCCAAGTCGTTCAGAGACACGGTAGATTGAGCTAAGTGGTTCAGTTGACCGACCACGACTATGGCGTGTGGTTAATCTTCCTAGGCTCGGAGCCCACCCAACCTCAAAGCATTGTTCAAACACAGGATGGTACAGCAAGGTTTGGTGAGTGCTGAGCAACAAGCCTCGGGACACTATGAAGTGCGGCCGTTGTGCGGCCTTGCTTCGGAAACTCGTTGTCGGCCCTCGCGCCCGAGGACGGGCCTGCGTGATTGTCATTGGAGTGGAATGGGCCATCAATGCCATCAGCCATTGGGGAATTGTTACTACGCGCGTCCAAATTTACCAGGTTGTTTGTGCGAGGTCCTTTACACTTTTTCTGCACCCGAGACACAATATGCGCTTGTGTAATACCCGGACGCTGGCTACATTTTCTTGTCCGAACGAGTCATCTTCTGAGACAACTCGTGCCAATTGGGATCACGGTGTTCACCGCTGCATTCGGATTATCGGATTATTCCATGTTTTTTTTTTTTTTTTTCTCCCTGACGAGTGATCCGTCCGAGCATGCGGTGCAGGTCCTTCAAGTTGTTCCTCTCGAATTGCGCACCCTTCTCACTCCCAGGCAGGCCCGGTGACCAGCAAAAGTCCAAGAAGTGTTGATTACCTGGGCTACCAGACTACTCCCACACTCGGCGGATCGGCGGCTTAGCTTCAGCACCTCACACCACGCTTGTATTCTTGGCACAAGCTGTTAAAGCACTTGGAAACTATCGCTAGCTTATCTATCTTTCACGAAGGCCGGAGGAATGTCTTTAACCACCCAAAAGGTCCTCTTGCCTGCCCCTTGAGTGCCTGCTGTGACCGCAGCGTTTTCTATTCAAGGCGGGGCTTCTGTAGGAAGTTCGGAATCCTACCACCTCGCCCCTTCCCCAGTTCATCCACAATCACTGCCGAGCTCCCAGCAACAAGGACGAGAATCGCTGTCCGCGTGGGGCGCGCGTCCTAAGTATGCCCCGAACTCCCATAGGTCTCAGGGAGACCGTTACCCTATCTCAGACAGTTGCCGAGGTTTTTTTTCGTCCCACCATTCTTCCCATAAAATGCTCTCCGAGACTGTGGTATGGCGTTGAATCGCCTGCTGTCGCTCTATCATGCGGGCCCTCCTTTCATTCGTCGTCCTTGGTCTCGGTCTCCTCGCGGCCGCAGAACCAGCCCTCTCGCCTTACATCCTTCATGAGAGGCGTACCCACGCCCCTGTGGGCTGGACGCTCAAACGCAGACATGACCCTAGCACACCCATTCCGCTACGCTTTGCCCTGACCCAGAGGAACATCGATGGTATCGGCGAGTACCTCATGGAAGTGTCGCACCCCGAGTCCGAGAAATACGGGAGACACTGGTCTGCAGGTGATGTCCTCGAGATGTTCGCACCCAGCGACGAGACGATCGAGGCAGTTCGATCATGGCTCTTGGAGAGCGGCGTCGGGAGCAACCGCATCCGGTTGACGCCCAACAAGGGTTGGATCGAAGTGACCGCTACTGTCGAGGAGGCAGAGCGTCTCCTCCAGACAGAGTACAACCTCTACAGTCATACCTCAGGAAAGGAGCACGTTGGTAGGTCGATTCCAGAGATTGTATTTCACATGGTTTTGATGATCGACTATGTAGCTTGCGACGCTTATCATCTCCCTACGCACATTGCCCCTCACGTGGACTTTGTCACTCCGAGCGTACACTTCGATGCGAAGCTGACGCGTCGTGATAGTACGGAACCTGCTCGTTCCGTCGGTCAGCCAGGTGCCGGAGTGGGACCAAAGACGTCTGGAAAGTTGGAAGCTGCAGTGCCCACTGACCTTTCGACGTGCGACCAGTACATTACGCTGGACTGCTTACGCGCGCTCTATGGAATCTTCTACACCCCGAGCGCGGTTGGGTCAAATAGCTACGGAATTGGTGAGCGAACAATTGTTTTAAATAATGCTACCTCCATCTGAAATTCCCATAAACCACAGTCGAGTACACCCCACAGGCTTACCTTCAGACCGACCTGGACATCTTCTTTGGAAATTTCTCTCCCGCTCTCTACGGAAAGTCGCCATACATGGTCTCGATCGACGGAGGTAAGGGTGTACAGCTACACGGATTTGTATATACATAGGTCTCACTTTCTACTCAGGCTACGCACAGACTGAGTATCAGAACTTCAGCTACAACGGTGAATCTGACCTTGACCTTCAATATGGTATGGGTCTACTCGGGCCATCGCAAACGGTGACTCTGTATCAAGTTGGTGATATGGTGGAGAGTTAGTCACTCAGATATCATACGTTACGTTGAAACTGATGTCGTTTTCTCAGGTGCCTCATTTAACAACTTCCTCGATGCTCTTGATGCCTCTTATTGCTATTTCGAAGGTGGTGATGACCCAACCCAAGATTCTATTTACCCTGATCCGTATGGCGGTGGATATGAAGGTCGGTGCACATTTAGATGTGTTCCCTCGGAATGACTTCATGTACCCTTTATCAAGGTCCTGAGGCATGCGGAACCGCTGCGCCCACAAATGTTATCTCGACCTCGTACGGGTACAACGAAGCTGATCTTACGCCGTTCTATACTGCACGCCAGTGTGCCGAGTATGCTAAACTTGGTCTCATGGGTGTCACCATCCTGTACAGCTCTGGTGACGACGGTGTCGCCGGTAATGGCGGTCTTTGCTTGAACCCTGACGGTAAGTAGACCTCTCTCCCATGCACGATTCCGTTCTTAGTCTTGTATTGGTGGGTAGGCACTCAAACTGCCACTGGAATGATATTCAACCCAAGTTTCCCTGGAACTTGCCCTTACGTCACTTCCGTTGGTGCTACCATGGTCCCACCTAATTCCACCGTCTACGAGCCCGAGACGGCTTGCGAGGAGGTTATCTACTCAGGTGGTGGATTCAGCAACTACTTTGCCATGCCCGAGTACCAGAAGTCGGCTGTTGACTACTACCTGACAAACTATTACCCCGACTACCCGGCCGACATATGGAACTCCACCGGAAAGGTACCCTTTTGTTTCACTCCAAGTTGGAAGGGCTGACAAGTACACAGTCTCGTGCCTTCCCTGACATTTCTGCCAACGGAGCGAACTACGTCGTTGCTGTATGTTGGCTATTCTTATTCTATCTGGGTGAAAAGACCAGGCTCACGTTCCTCCTGCGTCACTTAGATCGACGGCGCATTTGAGCTCGTTTACGGAACGTCTTGCTCCTCTCCAGTCAGTGGCGCGATCTTCACCATGATCAATGATGCTCGTCTCGCAGTCGGCAAATCGACTATCGGATTCATCAACCCAACGGTGAGTGACATCGTCTTCCAACGAACACCAGTGCAACAATGTGACGGGGCCTCTCCTGTAGATCTATTCCCTTGCGTTCGCTGGGGCTTTCAACGACATCACCATGGGAGACAATCCAGGGTGCGGAACCAACGGATACAACGCCACGATCGGCTGGGACCCTGTGACGGGTCTCGGAACGCCCAACTTCCCCAAGTTGCTTGCTGCTTGGCTCGCGCTTCCGTAAAGGATGAGAATGTGGGTGTAAAAACGCGTGCTCGTATCGTGTGTTGTGCATTATCATCTATATATTTGGCTTGGGATAGATGTATTTTTGTGCAAGGCCCGACACGCTCTCTTGTGTCTGATCGATAGCGCCGAGGCACGTGTATGTGACGCGGGCGACGGACGCGCCTCTGAACGTGTCTGCGAAACCGTACCGACGCAGTACCTGGGTAGGTCCCTATGACTGTTTTCGGAGTGGAGTTTGGGTAGTCTCGATCGACGTCGAGGACTGTTCTCGAGTCTCCCCTACGTGACAAGAACCTGTTCCAGCTTGCGTACCGTATTATAGCGGACTGCAATGCGGTATTCGATGAGCTCTAGGAGACGTCTGATGTGCACAGACGTCATAAGAGGGGGTCGGGACAGCGAAGAGGTAGGGATGTTGCGCGTCGTCCATGGATGGGACATGCTGGAGGTTGCAGAGTCCAGACAGTCTCGATGCCAGTGGGTGAGCACGGCGTACCCGGCGAGCAACGCGATGCAACGGAATAAGGCGCGTACAATCATGGCGGGCGACGCGTAGCACGAAAAGTGACGACGTTGAGTGCAATCTTGTCTACGAGCTCTACTGTAGTGCTTTCGTACGGTAGAGCCTTGGTAGTAAGGAATAGCTACTAGCCCGATCCCCACTGGGACGCGCGATGGCGATTTGGATTACCTGGTATCTAAGATTTTCGTGTCGAGACATTGGAAACGGGGCGACGGACCAAACGCGAGCAAGGATACATACCTTATGCTTGGACCAGACATCCAGGTCCGTGATTGGGTACCGGCATGGCAATGAAGAAAAAAAAAAAAAAAAAAAAAAACAAATATGCACTCTACTAGTACGTATTAGGAAACCAAAAACGGTGCACCTATTTGGACATGTTTCACTTCGACTTCAACTTCGAGGACGGTGTCAACGAGGCCACATTTGCAGGAGGCGTGCCTCCCACCGATGACACGTACGACGTTACCTCAAGGTCACCGCCAACCAGCGGGGAACCGTTCTCCGAGATCGATCTCGATTCACTGGTACGCACAAGATATGCTCCTCGCCCCCTGCATACATGTCACCACCCTCACACGCTCGTCGATCAAGTCTAGCTGGAAGCATTGCCCACCCAAATATCCTACTCGTTCATCTCTGCTCCATCACCCGACGGTCGCAGTCCCGACCTGAAACTAGCACGCCGAGATTTGTTCGATGCGCGGTTTCAGCTCATCTCCGAGGGAACGGGTGGTCCTGCGTCCGGGTCCGACCCTGGCAGTCTCGCCGCATCAGCGCTTCAGTTTATCGATACTCCATCCGATCTTGTCCCTCTCGTTTACGAGGGCGGCTTGAAAACGTGGGAGTGTAGTCTTGATCTGGCGAGCTGTCTCAGACGCGACGGTCATGCCGCCAACGCCAAAGGTCGACGCGTGTTGGAGGTAGATGTTCATTCTGTATGATCATCCCCAGATCTCTATCGTTGACCCGATCAATTTATATAGCTGGGGTGTGGCACGGGGATCCCGACACTTTGTATTCTTCAGGACGTATTATCGTCGCCACCAGCGGGCGACACCGAGACACATATTCACCTCCAAGACTACAATACCTCCGTCCTGCAACTCGTCACCACGCCGAACGTCATCCTCGCTTGGTGTAAGTGACCTCTTTTTCCATGGCGCCAGCTGGGGTGAACGTCTCACCCCGCACGACCTTGCAGATACCTCGCCGGCTGCAGACGTCTACCGTACCTCAGAGGCCAACGTATCCGGGGACGTCGACTCGGAGCTACACATCACGCCCCAACTGCTTCACGCATTTAAAACATCGCTACACGACCACGGAATCCGCATACGCTTCTTTTCCGGTTCGTGGGACACTTTCGACCTGCGTCACACAGGTGGACCCTACCACCTCGTCCTCACCTCCGAAACGATATATAATCAAAACAGTCTCCCGAGTCTTGTCCGCGTCATGCGAGATGCCTGCTCCGGGGGGCACGAGTATCTTTGTCTCGTTGCCGGGAAGACAGTTTACTTTGGTGTTGGAGGCGGCATCGTGGAGTTTGTTCGGTGTGTAGAGTCGATCGCGGACGAACGAGGGAATGGGGGTCAGGTAGAGACGATCAGGGAAAAATCTACAGGCGTCAGTAGGAAAGTGATGCGCGTCCAGTGGACATGAGATCAACAAAAAGCGAACCAAAAAAAAAAAAAACATGTCGAGCAACCGAAAAGTCATGTTGTCCTCTTTCTAGCCACGTCAGACAAAAGCAAGTCCGGTGACAGTAATACTGCACAGGAAGAAAATTTCGAGGGTGCATAGGAACAGGACCCAATTAATCTCGTCCGTTTATACCCGAGACCCCTTCATTGTGCGTACATGGTTGTGTGTACAAAAAAACAAGAATGCAGACACCCCAGAACAGACGAATCAGGGTACTCGTGACTTACTAAC
>JBBPQE010000446.1:0-19787 GCA_038092335.1 Boletus vinaceobasis
ATTAGGGGGAGGGGATAAGCATTCTTGATGGTATGCTCATTGAGGTACTGATAGTCTTGGCAGGGTCTTAATTTCCTGTCCTTCTTTTGAATGAAGAAGAAGGGGGAGGCTTGAGGGGATTTCGATAGGTAGATCTTCCCGGACTTGAGATGTTCTTTGACAAATTCTTTACAGGCTTCTTTCTCCTTTGGGTTGAGAGGGTAAGCCTTCGCTCATCGTGGGACAAAGGAATCTTTTAGGTCAATTGCATGGTCGTAGAGACGAGAAGGTGGGAGTTTTGTCATGTCCTTTTTGTCGAAGACATCGGCGAAGTCGGAATATATAGAGGGAAGAGTTTTGGCTACCCCGCATTCTGTTGGGCAATGACGGTGGAGAGAGTAGTTCTTCGGAGAGCATACTCGGGGAAATCCCCGGTTGCTTGATAAAAGAGTCCTCGTTGTTCGTAGGTCCAATGTTGGAATTGTTCCCCTAGCTCTCTCTCAATATTTTGTTCTTCGTCATGTCCGAGGTACCAGAGCAGGTACCTTTGATCCGTTATGGAATGAAGAACTCCCAACGTGGGTTTCCATTTATCGGGGGTAATGGTGACTTTTCCGGACTTCCAGTCGATATCAGAGTTGACGGTCTGGAGCCATGGGAGACCTAAGATGATCTTGTCTTTTCCTAAATTTAGGATGTATAAGTCCCGTTGTTCTCGAAGTCCTCCGTAATCGAGGACTAGTTTGGTCTTGTATTTGATGGTTCCTGATGCACTAGGAGTTCCATCTACATTCCATGCTGGTACTGGATCTTCCAATTTGATCATAGGAAGCCCTAATTTTCGGGCGGTGGCTTTGTTTACAAAACAGCCAGTGGCTCCACTGTCAATTAAACCTTTAGTTCCAACGATTTTGCCATTCCTGTTCCAGATCAAAAGTGGGATTCAAATAGAATTACTTTGCGATCCAAAAATAAATACAGGAGCAACTGTGAACGAGGCAGGGGGAGACGTTGGTTCATCCCTGCCTTTTAAAAATCTGAATCGGAAGTAGTACGGCGCACCTTAGCCCGTTCCTCCGATCTTACTTCCGCATTGAGAACATTGATTTGTTCCCAATCGATATCATTTCCCCAGTCCCATGCCGAGGCAAAGTCGTCTTTATCCAACCCTTCGTCGGTGGGTGGATCTGCTTTCCTCGACATGGATCTTCTGATTTGTTCGCCCGATTCATCATAATTCGGGTCGAATGTAGCTTTGAGTGCCCGAAGGGTGGCGTCACGGTTAGAGTTGTCTCCCAAAGTCTTTAGGTATTTGTCGAGGTCGTCTCGAGGGGGATTCTGAAGGATAGTGACTGCTCTGACCTTCTGCGGATGGAATTTCTGGGGTTTCCTATTGGGGTATCCAGAATGTTTCTTCGTGTTGCATCCAACCTTTTTGCAGATGAAGCAGCGGTTCTCCCTCATGAGACGAGCTTGTTCTTTGGGATTGATGGTGAGACGATTGATGTCCATGGCATTTGGGTCTCTCCTTCCTCCTCCTCCTCCTCCATAATTCATCCTTCCTCCTCCAAAGATGGAACGGAGTTGGTTCTGTCCTCCCTCAATGATCGAGGTGGCTTTATAGAGCTCGTCCATGGTGGTGATGGAAGAGAGTCGTCCCGAGTCTACCAATAAATGGATAAGCCTTGGTTTTAACCCTCGTAAGAACCATTCGGATAGAGCCTTGAAATCCGTAATGCCAGAACAAGTGGAGTAGAGGATGAAATCCGACAGATAGGCCTCGAACCCGTTGGGGTCCCTGACATTCTGTCGAAGGTTGGTGAGGTCGATGCGTGCTTGGATGGCAGCATCATAAGGGGAGAAGGTGGTGTCGAAGGAAGCTTCGATAACTGGGAATGTTTTCTCGATTGAGGAAATGGCAGTATTAACCAATTTGGTTAGCCATCCCTCGGCAAAGGCCTTTCCTTTGCCCTTGGTCATCTTGTTCAAAAAGATGAGGGTCTTTGCCCTGTCGGTGTACACATCTTCGTGTAGAGAGAAATATCCTCTCATTGCCTTGCTCCATCTGGATGTGTCAGCAGGTTCTCCAGAGAAATTATCTGGAAGGGCAGCTTTAATTTCCTTGCCCATGTCTTCGTTATCACTTTCAGAATTTAAGTCCGAGTCTGGTCCATGGATAGGGTAATCCAGGTCTGGGTCAGGGGGGTTGGGTGGTGGGTCGGGGAAGTTCTGAAAGAACTCTTCGATGTCTTTCTCAGGTGGTTCAGCAATAGGGGTAGGATCGGCCGATAGGGTCCTGGCACGAACATGGTGACCACTTGAGGAAGTTCGGCTGATGTTGGAAGGGGTAGCCCGGCAAGGTGGGGGAAGGAGTGGACGAGAAGTACTTCCTGAAGCTATTCTTTGCGGCTGTTCCGGCACGGCAGAGAAGAGCGACTGGGTTGGGGAGTGGGAAGGGAGTACTGATTCTTCGTCTTCGGGGGAAGAGGTGACCCGGTAGCTGGATAGATTTATTCTCCTCGTGGTGATGATATACTACACTCTCTGGTGTAGGCCGGTAAGGTATGGTGACGCTGTTAAATAACAGTCGTCTAGATTAACCTTAATCTTTTGTTACACGAGTGCGTCAACAAAAGCTCAGCGAGGTTGACTACGCCCTTGGCACTCAATGAGTCCAAGGAAGTCTTGCAGGGTAACTCCTGATACAGGAGGGATAGGAGAAGAGGGCGTATCCGTGTAAGGGATTGCGGGAGAAGCGGGCGGGAGAATAGAAGTCGGGAGTAGAGCATCTCCGACAGCAAGCTTCGATCAATGCAGATTGGCATAGATTAAGGTTAAGGGAAAGACACATGAGGAACTCTGCCTTAAATACTACCTAGAGAGATCTAGGGCTGGCGTATTCTTAAATAAGAGAACAATAAGAACAATAAAAACGAGTCAGAGAACTATCCCTAAGAGTCGGACAATGGGGAGGGGAGCACTGGTCCTGAGCGAGAGATCAGGACAGAAGGTGAAAGGGTCCGAGATTAATAAGTAGTGAGGAAAGGATCCGAGATTAATCTCGGGAGAAATAAGAAAGCATACGAGATTAAATAAGTCCGGGATTGAAAGAGCCCGAAGGTGCAGCGGGATCAGAGAACAGCTCAGTCTCTAATAGTTCCGCCCAGGCAGTGTCTGGCACTACCGGATTGAGTCCTAGCTCGGGGAAGATGGTTCATCCAGAATGGGCAAGGTAGGCGCTGTCCAGTGAGGTGGGGAAAGAGTCGGAAGAGGAAAATGATAGGGGGTCCACCATATTCATAACAGCTGAACACCTGTATTTCAGCTCGGATGGTGTCGTCGCCTACGGCTCAAGAGGACGCTGCTGCATCCAACGTGGCTGTCATCGCATCGTTGGCGTTCCCCTCTGGTGCCACAAGGTTCCCGAGCATATCCTTGGTGTCCTGATCAGGAACCATTTCATCCTCTGATGTACTCCAGTGTCGCACAAAGTGAAACTGTTCTTGTTTGAGCGAGAATTTGAGGAGCTGTAGAGCCTCCATTAGGGTTGGACTAATGCGGTTTCGTTTGTTGGTGTCCGTTTCTGCACTCAATGAGAATACCCTTTCACAGAGTACTGCCAAAGGCTGAACTGTGAGGTAATCCATTGCTATGCGATAAATGGTTGGAAACCTTGTTCGTTCAAGCTGTAAAAAACATCAATCATCCATTTTTTGGTAGGATTGTCCTTAATGTGTCTTACCTCCCAGAATGCGAGGGGATCGGCATTGGGCTGGCTTGTCATCGCAACATACGATCTGAACTCCTCCTCAATGGATAGCTGCCCCTATGCCTGGACTGTGGGCCTTATCTCCATCGAATCCAAGCCATAAATAGATGCAAATTCCGTAAACGCAGGTTGAGGAACTGTGGGGGTTGGCTGGACATCGGTGCTGGGATATTTCGTGTGGTACTCTCGCATCTAAGACAATGGGTTATTCACAGTCATGTAAGGTGTGATGGCACTTACTATGTCCAGGATCGCTGCTTTTGTGGGGGATGTATCTGTGCTCCACTTGTGCTCCACTCAAGAGAACTGTTACGCAAGTGCGTCAACAAAAGCTCAGCGAGGTTGACTACGCCCTTGGCACTCAACGAGTCCAAGGAAGTCTTGCAGGGTAACTCCTTATACAGGAGGGAAGGGAGACGAGGGCGTATCCGTGTTAGGGATCGCGGGAGAAGCGAGCGGAAGAATAGAAGTCGGGAGTAGAGCGTCTCCAACAGCGAGCTTCGATCAACGCAGATTGGCGTAGATTAAGGTTAGAGGAGAGAAGTACATGGGACTCCGCCTTAAATACTATCTAGATAGATCTAGGGCCGGCGTATCCTTAAATAAGAGAACAATGGAAACGAGTCATACTATACACCCTATGAGTCGAACAATGGAGGGAGGGGACACTGGTCTTGAGCGAGAGATCAAGACAGAAGAGGAAAGGGTCCGAGATTAATCTCGGAGGAAATAAGAAAGCGTACGAGATTAAGTAGGTCCGAGATTGAAAGAGGCCGAGGGCGGTGCGGGGTCGGAGAATAACTCCGTCTCTAATAGTTCCGCCCAGGCGGTGTCTGGCACTGCCGGGTCGAATCCTAGTTCGGAGAAGAGAGTCCTTCCCGAGTGGGAAAGGTAAGCAGTGTCGGGTGACGTAGGAAGGGAAAATGATAGGGGGTCCACTAGATCCGTAACAGGTGGAGTAAAGGATGAAGTCAGATAAATAAGTCTCGAACCCTTCAGGGTCCTTGACATTTTGTCAGAGGTTGGTGAGGTCGATGCGTGCTTGGACAGCAGCATCATAAGGAGAGAAGGTGGTGTTGAAGGAAGCTTTGATAACTGGGAAGGTTTTCTCGATTGAGGGAACCGTGGTATCGACCAACTTGGTCAACCATCCCTCAGCAAAGGCCTTTCCTCTGCCCTTGGTCATCTTGTTTAGAAAGATGAGGGTCTTCGCCCTATCTGTGTACACATCTTCGTGTAAGGAAAAATATCCTCTCATTGCCTTGCTCCATCTGGACACATCAGCAGGTTCTCCAGAGAAATCATCCGGAAGGGCAGCTTTAATTTCCTTGCCCATATCTTCGTCATCACTATCGGAACTCAAGTCCAAGTCTGGTCCGTGGATAGGGTAATCCAGGTCTGGGTCAGGGGGGTTGGGCAGTGGGTCGGGGAAGTTCTGGAAGAACTCTTCAATGTCTTCCTTGGGTGGTTCAACAGTGGGGGTAGGATCGGCCGATAGGGTCCCAGCACAAACGTGGTGACCACTTGAGGAAGTTCGGCTGACATTGGAAGGGGTAGCCTGGCGAGGTGGTGGGGGGAGGTGTGGACGAGAAGTACTTCCTGAAGCTATTCTTCGTGGCTGTTCCAGCACGGCGGAGAAGAGCGATTAGGTTGGGGAGTGGGAAGGGAGTACACATTCTTCGTCTTCAGGGGAAGAGGTGACCTGGTAACTGGAGAGATTTATTCTCCTTGTGGTGACGATATACTACACTCTCCAGTGTAGGCTGGTAAGGTATGGTGACGCTGTTGAATAACAGTCGTCTAGATTAACCTTAATCTTTTGTTACGCGAGTGCGTCAACAAAAGCTCAACAAGGGTTGACTACACTCCTGGCACTCAATGAGTCCAGGGAAGTCTTCAGAGTAACTCCCTATACAGGAGGGACGAGAGGTGAGGGTGTATCCGTGTAAGGGATCACAGGAGAAGTGAGCAGGAGAATAGAAGTCAAGAAGGGAACGCTTCCGACAGCAAGCTTCAATCAACACAGATTGGCATAGATTAAGGTTAGAGAAAGAAGTACAGGAGGAACTCCGCCTTAAATACTACCTAGATGAATCTAGGGCTGGCATATTCTTAAATAAGAGAACAATGCAAGTGAGTCGAGGAATAATCCCTAAGAGACAAACAATGGAGGGGAACACGAGTCCTAAGTAAGAGATCAGGACTTAAAGGTGATAGGGTCCGAGATTAATAGAGAGCGAGAAAAGAGTCTGAGATTAATCTCGGGAGAAATAGAAAAGCATACGAGATTAAATACGTCTGGAATGAAAAGAGCCCAAAGGCGCAGTGGGATCAGAGAACAGCTCGGTTTCTAATAATTCCGCCCATGCTGTGTCTGGCACAACCGGGTCTAGTCCTAATTCAGAGAAGATGGTTCGTCCCAAATGGCGAGGTAAGCGGTGCTTGGCGAAGTGGGGATAGAGTTGGGTGAGGAAAATGATAGGGGGTCCGCCATACCCATAACACCAGTGATCGTTCCTTCTTCTTCTTCTCAGATCATTTTACAAAATGATGCTGACGAGATTCCTTTTCATCAGACCTTTTTTGCCTGCCTCTTTATTTTTTAAAGACCAACCATTACAATGTATTTCTCTTTCAAGATCAACTCTTCTATCCAGTCCCGCATTCCTCTTCTTACTGGCTCTGGGAATTACTCCCAATGGGCTACCATCATGCGCTCAGTCCTCACCATGCAGAATTGGTGGGGATATGTCGACGGTGGCTTCCAATGGGCTATCCAGAACACTGCCGAACTGAGGACTGCATTCTTGAAAGGTGACCAAGGTGCTCAGGCACTTATGGGTATATATATTTCTCCAGATATGCAACATCTCCAGGTGTTCAATTATGACACAAACCATACCTCTTTGGTGAACATTCTTTGGGACAAGTTGGCAAACTTTTATGTGCCAACCAGTGTTACTGAACAGTTTTATCTGTTCTGAGAGGCCATTCATTTCTCCATCGATGGACGAAGGGTCCTTAGTCCTTAGCTGAATAAGCTCTTCTTGACGTTCAACAGAATGTCGTCCACTGGTTTGTTGCTTTCCAACCAACTTAAGGCGATGATTATTCTTTCCGCCTTACCATCTTCATTCAACACCCTTGTCTCTACCCTTGTCCAAACTCAGACTACCGCCGACATGACATCAGATAAAATTCTTCCGAAAATTATGTCTGAGACCTCTCTTCAAGCCTCTACTTCCACCCCCCTTGCTGCTTGCATTTCTGCCTCTCAGAACAGAACAAACGTGATTTGTCATGCTCTGAACTCTCCCTTGTGCACCCACTGTGGTAAACCAGGCCACACGGTTGATCACTGTTGGGCTAAGCATGGGAAACCTGCTCCCCAATGACCCTCTGGTGCTGGACCTTCACATCCTCAACAGAGGAGACCACAACAGAATGCAGCCACTGGCCCTTCTTCTCAACCGGCACAAGGGAACACTGTCCAGAAACGGCAGCGACATTCTAATTTCGTGCATCGACAGGCGAATCACGGTAAAGGGAAAGGACACGCTAATGAAGTATGCGGCTTCGATGATGAAGATGGTGGCTTCACCCATATCATCGATTTGGATGACATGGAGATAGACGATGAGCCTGTACATCGATCTTGGAATAATGTAGGTGTCAAGGTATCAAGGTTCAGTCATCCAGATCCAATTGCTCTGGATCCTGTCTTTCGACCCTGCTCTGCCTAGTTGCTCTCCAGTAGCTAGGACTGGAGATACTGTATTACAAGACATACTGGAGAAGTATCATCATATTTTCATGACACCTGTAGAAATGGAGATGGCACATGGAAACATGCACACAGAGCTACCAGCCATGATGTTGCCATTTGGGATGGATCTGCTGCATATGAGGACACAGGCTACATTGACCCCTCATATGACAATTTTGATTTTGATTGTTTTATGGTTGGTTTGGTGAAGTACATTCCACTGAAAGGCAGAGAGTCTTCTTTCTACTGAGATCATTGGATGGTTGACAGTGGTTGCTCTCACCATATTTCTCCATATCTTGAGGACTTTTCAGATTTGAAAAAGAATAGGAAATTCACTACTATTGCGAATGGTGACATGGTCATGATGACCAGTCCCAGAACGGTCATATTTCGCTCTTTTAAAGTGAATGGCCAGTTTATTCCTGTGGTTTTGACTGATGTCTGATATTCTCCCGACTCATCCCACAGACTTTTATCTGTTACCACACTGACCCATCAAGGTTATCAGTGCGAGATATCCAAGGAAACGGTGATTTCTGACACCCGCAGTAAAATGATCGTACAGGCTTCCGCTTTGTGATCGGATTCACCCCTTCATTGTTTTTGGATTTTCATTATCCAACCAGAAGGACGGGTGAATACCATTCAGGATGTCAGATCATACGATCTGTGGCACCAACGCTTCAGACATTGTTCCCAAAATGCATTGAGAAATGCACATTTAACCACGAAGGGTATACCTTCTTTGGTTATTGTTCCAACTGACACACCCCCTTGTAAAGATTGTCAGATGGGAAAAGCTCATGAAAGGACTTTCCCCTTGTCCGAGAAACGGACATCTCGCCCTCTGGAACTTATCCATACCAACTTAGTTGAGGTTCCAACTCTTTCTCACAACAAGAATAAATGGATTTTGACGTTTATAGATGACTTCTTGGGCTTTGCCACCCTTTATTTCCTGAAATCGAAGTCATCTGCCGTTGATGCCCTGCGTAATCTTATCACATGGGCCCAACGCCAAACTGGGAAATCACTCCTATGCTTACATTCGGACCAAGGGGGAGAATATATCAACTCTGATTTGCACATGTTCCTCTCGTCGCAAGGAATAGAACATCAAACTTCTGTTCCACGTACCCCCCAGCAAAATGGTCGTGCTGAACGCTTCAATCAGACGATTATGGAGAAAGCTGAAGCTATGCATCTTCATGCTTGTCTTCCTCCTATCTTTTTGCAGGATGCTGTTGAGACTTCTCTCCACATCTATAATCAACAGCCTATGTGTCGTCTCCAATGGGAAACTCCTATCCAAAACTGGAACGGTACTATTCCAGACATCTTCTACTTTAAAGTCTTTGGATGCCAAGCTTTTGTCTTTATTCCCAAGAAATATCGGGCTAACAAATTAGCTCTGAAAGCCAAAGAAATGCTCTTTGTTGGATATGAGCCAGGTACTAAGGGATACCACTTTTGGTCTCAATTCCGTGGTCGCATTATCTCATCCTTCTCCACCACATTCGATGAATCTGATCTCCCAAATTGTCGGAATGATCGAACTGACAAACATCAACCTTTAAATCCTCCGACACCACCTAAAGGAACAAATGACAATTCTTCCAATTCGGATAGTGAAGGCCATCATGACTCCAATCAAGTTCCACCTGGTAGTCCACCAGATTTCCCGATTCAGCTTGGAAACCGGCAACTTCCAGCTCCAGATTCTCCTCCGAGACATGATTACCCCTCTGATAAAGGAGATGGACACAAGCGTCCTCCTCCAGTTTGACAATCATGTCAATCATGTTCTCATTTGGAACCTCCTCCTATTCCACACATTCATCACAAGGAACCTTCTTCTGCAACTGCTCCAGCAGTTCCACCTGGTCTTCAAGAACCTCCTTCTGTACTTGGATGTAGACGTGAACCACCACCACGTTCACCGTCACCACCCGCCAAGGTCACTCACAGACCTCCTCCTACTTTCATTCCACCTTGTCGTTCTTCCCATATCTGGATTCCACGAATTAGACCAGATAACGTTTACAGTGATAGACCACCCGTCGATATTGAACGGGATATACAAACTGGTCTTGATCCTATTCCAGAAGAACCAACACTGGCTCTGGCCGCTGGACCAAGTAATTGGCAAGACCCTTCTGATCCTGAAATGGATCAACGTCCAGAAGAGTTCTTTTCAGGAACTTTTATTAATCATCTACTCACTGCTGCTGTGCAGATGAATGAAGTTCCAAAGCATTACTGGGATATCTTTAAACTTTCTGAGGACCAACAGAAGAAATGGATTGATTTCACTAAAGAGGAGTATAAATCTCTTATGGATTGTAATGTTTGGGAACTTGTTGACCTACCAAGGGATCGTAAACCTATCACAGGGAGATGGGTATTTGTTCAGAAAAGCAATGGACACTCTAAGTCTCGCTTTGTCGCTAAAGGATTCACTCAAGTCTTTGGAATAGACTTTGAAGAAACCTTCTCACCAGTAGCACGGTTTGAAACCATTCACCTACTTTTGGCACTCGCTGCCCTAGAAGACTGGGATATAGAGGCCCTAGACGTCAAGACTGCTTTTCTTTTCGGTGATCTTGATGAAGAAATTTCTATGGAACAACCTGAAGGTTTTATAAAGAAAGATTCAGAGAAGAAAGTTTGTCGCCTACAAAAGTCAATTTACGGCCTGAAGCAAGCAGTGCTTCAATGGAATAAGGCCCTTCACCAGTCTTTACTGAAAATGGGTTTCGCTCATACCCATTCAGACACTGGTGTTTATGTTCATTTTAATGGCAAGGATATTATCATTCTTGTCATTTATGTTGATGATGCTCTCTTTATGGGTAGTAACAGGAAATACCTCCTAGAGATCAAATCGCTCTTTATGAAGAAATGGGAATCACGCGACCTTGGTGAAGCTAAGGAATACCTTGGAATGTGTATTACCAGAGATCGCAAGAAACAAACTCTGAGACTTGATCAGTGTGTTTATGCTGACAAGGTTATCAAACACTTCCAATTGGAGTCCTGTAAACCAGCTCCTACACCACTCCCTTCTGGCTATATTCCTTCTCCTTCCACCATCAAAGCAACCGCTTCTCTCCGTTCTCGTTATCAGTTGGTCATTGGATCACTGTTATACATCATGCTTGGAACACAGCCCGACCTCACCTATTCTGTTATTAATATGTCACAATTCTCTTCCAACACTTTGGAAGAACACTTGCAGAAGGTGATGTATATCATTCGCTATTTATCATCTACTAAAGATCTCTGCTTGTTGTACCAAGGTGCCAATAACCACAGCTTCCTCAGGTTTAGTGACACGGATTGGGGAGGTGACATTGAAACACGTCACTCTACTATGGGTTACACTGTCTTCCTTGCAGATGGAATAGTCTCTTGGCTTTCCAGACAACAACAGAAGATTGCTCTTTCCTCTACCGAAGCAGAGTATATTGGCATGACTGAAGTTGCCAAACAGCTCTCTTGGATACAGTCATTATTCAGTGAACTGGGTTTCCTGAATATTCCGCCTATCAACCTCTATGTCGACAACCAAGCTGCTATCTGTCTCGCTTCGAATCCTGCCCAGGAAGGACGAACAAAACACATTGAAATACCCTTCCACTATATCAGGGAATGTATTCAGGATAGAAAGATCAACCTGTTCTATATCCAGACGAAGGATCAGACTGCAGATATCTTTACCAAGAATCTGACACGTGATCGCTTCGTGGAGAACCGGTCTGCTCTCGCTTTATCTTGCTATCCCTCATCTTCTTCATAATAGCAAGGGGGAGTATTGAAACTATTTAGTTTCTTATTGTCTAATGGACTATTTCCTACGTTACAAGACCTATTTTACTATAGACTTTGTGCCTTGTGCTTCGCACCTAGACATGTCTTTATAGACTGCTCTAGACTTTGATCACATGACCTATGATGTCACAGTCCAGACCTATGACGTCAGAGCCCTCTACCCTGCTCTAGACTCATGATGTCATATGCTCAGTCATGCTGACTGATGCTGACTGAGAGGCTTACTGATACAGCCAATGGCGTATCACTCTCACTCTCCCATGGTCTGAGGGCATTACCTTATGTAGTTCAAGCTCTGCTTGAACCTTACTCTCCTGTAGTATATAGGCTGGGACTGTTTGTCCCAATATCACTAAGTTCTCATTGAGTCTTTCTAGTGCCCACACAGCACATCTAAGCTACTAAGCTTTACTTCATCAACTCAAGTTCAATTCCATCTCAAAGTCATACAGACTCGTACTACTAAGTGAGTATTCTCCACTTACATCAGGGGAACTGTGAAGAAAAGATTATCTAGGATTATCTTTTCTTCACAGTTCCCCTGATGTAGTCTCATAACTCCCTGCTTGCCCTTGACTGCACACACAAAGAAGCTGTTGTACTGCTTCTTTACTAGTCTTGTTTTCCCCGTTCAAAGAAGCCAGTTTTGTCTAAGTGGAAAGTCGTGATACTATGTGCAGTGTTTTCCAATGCCAGCCCGATTTCTGGTTGCTCAAGTGCTCACTACCCAACTCACTGATGCTGGCTAGAAACCTGGGTGATATTGCGCACACATTGGGCTCAAGTACTTGGTAGATATCTTGTGTATATGACTATATGGCATTGGTTATTAGATATCTGGCTAACCATTACAAGATGCTTACTACAGCTGTGGGTGTCATCAAACAGGTATCCTATTTCCATGCTCTCGCTCATGTTATATTTTGGACCTTGTTCAGACAATTTATTAAAGTATCTAATAAATCCCCGTGGTAATCTCGTCTAGATATTTCATGCAATATCTACTAGGCACTCTTCGCGCTATATAGAAAAAGTAAATACCTCATTTGGGCATGTAGGTAGATGCTACTAGACCTGGTGGATTTCTCCAAGGTTTGATAGGTCTTATGAGATTTTGCCACTTTTGCTGATGTTTGGCTTGGCGCTGAGGCTGAGTATTTCTAGGGACCGACAGTCGTTCTTCTTGTTCCTGACCCGAGTCATTCAATTTTGTTCTCTCTCACTCGCATAACTTTTCCCAAGCAGTTGATCTGGAGGGACGCTTTTACTCGACTTCTTGACACCTGGACGTTTGAATTCGACGATCATCCAGTCTCAGTATACTTCATCGGCAATGATACCGGATCTCGTTTCTGCTGGGAGGATTCTCCTACTACTATGGTTCTCGCTGGAGGCGTATGCAGCACCGATGGAACCACCAACACCAGCTGGTTTGACGATACCCTTGCGGGGGAGGTCTCCTACCAGCGGTCGCAACCCAGATGAACTTGCCCTCCTGGCCAAAAGCCAACGGGACACTGTCATTACCAAGTATTGGGGGCTACAAAACCAGAAGCGGAGTACTGGCTATAACCTGTGCGTCCCCTTTTCTTTACTTGTGTCACTTTTAGCATGAGCGTTGACGCCTGTGCAGGATCGTCGATCAACTCTATGATTCTGGGTTCGTGGTTCCGAACAGCCAGCTTGGAGCGTCGTATCTCTGCTTTACTAACGGGAACGTTTAGGTACTATGGCTCGTTGGCCATCGGCACGCCTCTTACTTCCTTTGATGTTGTGTTAGACACGGGGTCATCGTGTGCAAAACGCGTTCGTCCTGATTGTTCCTGAGACTGGATGTTCGCCTGTAGGGACCTCTGGGTCGTCGAGAACACATGTGGATCCCCCTGCAGAGGCATTAGCACATTCGACCCGTCCTCATCGTCAACCTTCACGAACCTCACGACGACGTTCTCCATCCAGTACGGTTCAGGTGCAGCCGTTGGCTACATCGCCCAAGAGACCGTTGTGATGGCGGGTTTTATGGTCTCGAACCAAGGCTTTGGTACGGCGTGATCCACTTCTCGACGATTTCGTTGGAGGTCGATGATCGTGTTGCATATTACTTACAGCCGTGGTCGATGAGATGTCGACGAACCTCCTCCAATCACCGGTGTCTGGAATCTTGGGCTTGGGTTGGGAGACGATCGCGAGTTCGCAGCAGACACCGTTTTGGCAGACTCTTGCGAGTAGCGGGGCCATGGATTCAGCTTTGTTCACGGTCCAACTTCGAAGGTGAGATCAACACGTGATGGCGCTCGTCTTGCGTGTCGTTGACTGAAAACTTGACGTAGATACTCGAATGCCACGAATCCATCCGACTTGGAACCCGGAGGCGAGCTCACGTTTGGTGCGTCTTACCTGATCGATTTCTACAAGTGGAGGTCTGATGGCGTGTGACAGGATACACGAACAGTAGTTTGTATACGGGTTCGATCGACTATATCGATATCCCTGGTACCCCGAGCTACTGGTATCTCCCTCTCGAATGTAAGTCACCCTGTCTTTGATGCGAATACGAGCATGACGATTGACGGGGTGTGATGGACATCTGACAGCGCTGACGGTCCAGGGTAATAGCGTATCGGTAGGGAGTGGGACGATCGCTGCCATCGACACCGGTACGACTAACATCGCCGGGCCCTCGGACGCCATCCAAGCCATCTACGCTCAAATACCAGATTCGTCCCTCGCAACAGGCCAATGGTCTGGATACTACCAATACCGTACGTCCTCCCCACGTATATGTGTTTTTTTTTAAATACTCAACATCCACGTCGTCTTGACGACGCATACACACAGCTTGCTCCACGTCCGTCACATGAGTCCGACCGACTTTGAGTACACGCAGATCAGCTCGACCGAGTGTATCGGCGCGTTTTTCGAGACAGGTTCGACGGGGATTGGGAGTCCGACGCCATCGTGGATCATCGGGGCTGCGTTCCTGGTGCGTATACTTTTTCCCCGTTCTCAATCCCCTCGTTCTCCCTCTCCGCTGTCCTCGACTCCCGCGCTCATACGCCCACTTACCACTCATCGCTCATTATTCACTTTGTCCACGCGTTCATCGTTCACTAACGACTGAAACCCCGCACAGAAAAACGTCTACTCTGTCTTCCGATACAACCCACCCTCGATCGGCTTCGCTGCCCTCTCCGAAGACGCCATCGCCGCGAATGGCGTCAACGGCGCCGCCCCCTCTGCAACGATCGGTACCGTCTCCGCAGCGGTCACCAACATTAGCGGTGCCGCACCCCGAGTCCAAGTACTTGGAGGACTCGGACGCGGGGTGTTCGCAGCGGTACTCGTGACGGCGATGGCGTTGTTGGTGCTATGATCCCCACGATTCCCAGGACCACAAGTATACCTTTTTTTTCTTCTTTTCTCGTTGTTTTCGGACACGACGCGAGATGTTCTTTCTCATTCATTCTCTCTTTTGGATACCTCTCATTCAAGTAACTTAAATTGCGTTTACGCTCTGTAGTTTGGCGCAAGTACTCGGGGGACGAAAAATTATCATCGTACATGACTAGATTTCTCATTGCTGTACATTCAGAACATCTTGTAGCGTATCATCTATCCCTATTCCACTCCCTTAGGACGGTAACAAGGTTTTCTTTTGATTTAAACCCCCCAACGACACGTGAGCGCGTACGGATTGACTATATTTGCGGGCTGTTCTCATTCACTTTGTACCTACCTAGCTAGCACATACACATGTGGGGTAATTAAAAATGGCCGTCGATCCTGCATTCGCGTCGTGTTACAATCCAAAACGTCCGATGGATCCATATTCCCAACCGTTTAAGCGAGAAAAAGAGGAGAACTGACCTCGGTATAACCCGTCTTCCTTCTACTCGTCGAAAGCATCCATGTCGAGACTGACGTTTCCAAGATCTACCGCCTGAACCGCCAATTCCACGTCGGTATCGCTTTCCTCGTCCCGCTCGTCGGGGCTCACGACCGGTACGCCAACGACGCGCCGATCAAGCTCGCTGGCCCTGTCCTCCTCCTCCTGTTCCTCGTCCAAGAAATCGAGACACGTCCCAAGACACCCTCGCCACCTTATCGGCACCGCCCCGCCAACGTCCGCCCCCGCAATCCGACATTCCCATGAAAACCGCTCCGAGGCATGCTTCACAAACATGCGCCCTCTATGCACTGGATTTGGACACGTCCCCGTATGTGTCCCCGACGACGCCTGTTGGTCCTCGGGTGTGATGGTGTCGATGGACAACCGTTTGCGGGGTCGGAGGATCCCAGGGACGGCGTCCATGAGGGTGACGGAGGTTGGGGGGGACAGACCATTGGTCGGAGAGAGGGAGACCGTAGTAGTTTGCGATGACGGTATGCGTGGGGGTCGTTTCGGATGGTGCAAGTAGGAGGCGGAGACAGAGCTCCGTGAGGGGAGGGACGTGTGCGAAGGTGAGCGTGACGGGGGAGAGAACGGGCTTGGTAGGGCCCGACGAGGCTTCTTTCCGAAGTCGCATCAGGCAGCGGTTCGATCCGAATAGGGAACGCGACGGGTCATGGTTGGGAGATTGGGAGGGATCTGGGAGGAAAGGGTTTGGGTTGACCAGGAGTTTCTCGATCTTCATGTCACGCATTTGCCAAGGCAAGAACTTGAGCTGGTTGTTCGCAATATTCAGTTCGTGGAGGTTCGTCAGGCGACAAATGTCGGGGGGTATGAACGTGAGTCTGTTATTCCCTTCAAGAAGTCATCCATCAGATGAAGGGTATTCAACATTACGAGAAATTGTCAACCTACGGAGACTTAGGACGGTGAGATTTTTCACCATAAAGAGTTCGGGAGGAAGCGAGGTGATCACGTTGCCCATAAGATACAGCTTGAGGACGTGTCGTTCTTTGCCAGAATCCTTGATCGACTGTGTTCGTTCGAAAGAACGCGTGCGGGCGGACTCTATGGCCGGTTCAGTGTTGACACGCACGAACGCGCGCCCCGAAAAGAGACTCTGCTCGGACGACTCGGGCGTGTTGAAAACCCGGACAGATCACCGACAGAAGAAGGAATGGACTTGAGTTGTTGATTGCTACTCAGAAGTAATGAACGAATGGGATACGAGGGGGAAACGGCGGTACCTGAGATCAATCTGGCCGATACCAGTATCGAACGGCTTCCGAAGCGCGTCATCCCAGATGCGTTCCTCCCGATCGATGTATCTAGATGTGCGATGGGATGGAGGGCTCGCGTTGGAAGAGCCGTTGCTCGTGTAGTCGTCTTCCTGCCAGGAGCGCGAGGCGGCTGCGCGGCCCAGCCCAACGGAACGCGTGAATGTTCCAGGAGGCGTGCAGGGTGGAGACTCTGTCTTTTTTTCATAGTTTGGAAGTCGTTTAATGACTTTTGTAGATGCAGCGAAAGGGTGCGAGAACGGGACGCTAAGGGGTGAGTCGAGCGAATACGGGACGAGAGGCGGGCTGGATGGGGGAGACGAGTCGATGGGTCCGAAGACGGGCGACGAGGATGGGGTTAGGTCGACCGAAGAGAGAGGAGAGGAGGGCACACTGGCACAGGTAGCTTGGTGATACATGGAGTAGAAAAAGGTCACTCCTAGCGAGCTTGTTGATTTCGGGAAGAGGTCGTGTGACTAGAATAAACGACACATGCATGACTGTCCAGCATGCAACGAGCAACGATCTCTCTTGACCAAAGCGAAGAAAAGTGAAAAGACAGAAGAACGCTCCCAGCATGAGCGAGCCGACAGCAGTCAATTGGGCCTTCTGTCGCGCATCCCCAAGCCCTTGCAGCGACGCAATAAACCGAACAAACCTCATTGTCATTGCTATTCGATGTCGATAGTCACCAAGATATCCAATACTCGATAACGAAATACGATCAGCTTGACGGCATGCAACTCGAAAGCTTGACTTACCGACGCGCCTCACTTGCAACCCTTCCCAACAGGTCCCACATCCAGATCATCTGGAGGTGGTAGAGGGACGACAGTCACTTCAACGTGCCTGAACGTCCGAAGGCCCATCCGGACAATCCTCAAGCGTGACTTGCAATGCGGATCTGGACACGCGACCTCGGCATCCGTTGTGATCCAATCATGCGGATGCGTCACGCGCTGCTTGGCTGCCAACAGCGGGAGGACAGCGGCTAACCTTGGCGGGGTTCATCAGCAACGCCACCACGCCCCATGGACAACACCATTTTTCGGCCTCTGTACTCACCGAGGGAATAGATGGAGAAGCCTTGGCCGGGAGGGAGATGGAGGATCTCGCCTTGTAGAGTGAAATAGTCTCCTGGTTTCGCGCCGCATAAGATGCGCTCGTTCGGTGGGCAGATGACCTCGACGTGGAGATCGTACAACTGAAAGCTATCGTACGGGTGGTCTGAAAGGTTCTGTGGCATGGTAGCGGAGGCGGCAGTGGAAATGATCTCAAGGTGTATCTGTAATGAAGTTGATAATCAAGATCAAATGACGAGCTCCGAATAGTACGTGACTTATGTTTTTCACGAGAGGCCATTGTTCTAATGTTTGTTATGTATCGTATAGACGATCGAGCGCGGTGACTGGCAAGTCTTGGATGTCGTCCGCAACGCCTTTGATTTGGAGGGCAAGGTCGTTGGTACCATCGGTGCTGGCCATATCGGTTACCGTGCCCTCCAGCGCTTGCTTCAGCTCATCTACTACGACTGTACTCCTCTTCCTGAAGGTGAGCTCACTGGCTTCACCCCCCCTCTCTCGTCCGTTTTTCATTATACCAGCTGCCGCCAAGGCCATCAATGCTCGCCGTGTCGAGGACCTCAAGGAATTCGTCTCTCAATGCGATGTCGTCACTGTTAACTGTCCCCTCCACGAAGGCACCAAAGACTCATCAACGCCGAGCTCCTCAAACACTTCAAAAAAGGTGCATGGCTGGTCAACACCGCTCGCGGTGCCATCTGCGACAAAGATGCCGTCGCCGCAGCCCTCAAGTCTGGTCAACTGAACGGTACGTCTGCATGTCTCCTACCGTGACTCGTCTCCGCGTGCTAATCCGAGCGCTCTTATTCGTTTTGACTCGATGATTAGGCTACTCAGGTGACATCTGGAACGTCCAGCCTGCACCACGCGACCACGTCTGGCGGACGGTCAAGAACACTCTCGGCGGTGGCAACGGCATGGTTCCCCACTACTCTGGTACAACGCTTGACGCTCAGGCACGTTACGCCCGTGGAACAAGAAGCATCATCAAGAACTACCTCACCAACAAGCCTCAGGAGCCTGGCAACATCACCATCGGCCTTGGCAAGTACGAGACAAAGGCGTACGGTCAGCCCTGAGTACAGCGGTGCGTTGATCGTCTGAATCATAGCGGGACGGTGGCGGCTTTGGCATCGTGTATGGGTATATGCCGCACATGTTTTATCTTGTATACGTATTATGAAGGAATCCGGAAACCACGTTATATACTCGGGCTTGTGCGAGCACGTTAAGTGACATCCAAGGCCCCTCGACAATGTAAGCCTTTCCAAGGGGTTCAAGGCACACGCTCATTGTGGGGAACAAATGTCTCGATTGGCTTGCAGGGACGTACATGCATCGAATAAAACCGAAAACCAGGAAGTCGGCACGATGTGATTGACGAGCAGTGAAGAGCAAATTTAGCTGAACCACCTGTCAATGGCCAACGATTCGTAATTGTCGCGCGACAAAATTGGTTTTTCAGGAGTCGACTGTATTGGATCATGACAACTGGCGAGGGGAAAAAAGAACATAACATGGGACTCTGAATATCATTTGTCAACTGACATCGATGCCCTTCACTCCCCCTCAGAATCCGTCGTCTCGTCGCCCGGCTCCTCTGCCACTGGATCAGCCTCGTCGCGATATGCCTGATAAGCAGGTCAGAGGACCCTCAACGAATCGACAAAGTTGATTACCTTATAAGTGATGTCGGCCGCTATGGGGTCCACCACCGACCACGCAACGGGTACACGCCGCTTCGTTGGGAAGCATACCTTACCAGCCCAATCCTGTGTAACTCGTTTAATCTGTCCTTCCCGTGGCCCAACGAATACTACTCTCCAAGGAAGCACCTTCAAATCGTGAGGTAAACTCTTGCGTAATTCCCGCAAACCCTTGATCGGTGACTTGTGACTTGCGCTGATGGTTACTTGAAACACGTAGATCTCTTTCTCGAGTACTAGGGCGCTGTCAATGCCAGGAAAATTGGGGTAGGCGGGAACCCAATAGTATGGTGGTCTCTCAGTCTTCAGTGTGTCCTGAGTGGCGGGAATGAGAGGAGTCGCAGTCATCTTTTGTAGTATAGTAGGCAGCTGTGCTATGTCGTCGTCCGATCCCTGTGCAATCCATTGGCATCGTATCTCGCGTCCTGCATCAAAAAAACAGTGGAACCAATTTTCGAACATGAAACCAGCAGATTGACGAGTGC
>JBBPQE010000447.1:0-19687 GCA_038092335.1 Boletus vinaceobasis
TTTTAATATGGTTATATCTAAGTGCTGTGGCAACCAAATCACATGACTAAGCACTCATATTCAGGGCAAGGGTTAGGGCTATTGATGACCCTGCAAGGGTTAGAGCTAACTCCTTCTGGATCTCTTATAAATATCAATTCTTTCCAAAACAGCCAAACATTGGGACACTTATTTGAGCCACTGTATGGCCAGTCACCAAGAACCATATTTGGTTAGACAATAATGGCAATCTCCTCTCATGAGCAGTCATATTCCTAGTCCGATCCACTTAGCCAACAGCCAAGGTGACCAAAGCACAGAAATGCTATGGCAGAAGAGTCAGAGTTCAGATATTCCTGTCCTCAGCTTGAACTAGCCGAAATGACACACTACAGTGCCTGAAACACCATGTGGGAGTGCATATGTGTTACTGATTTGTGTGATGGCTCGCACTGTGAAGTGAGTTGGATTTGTGTTTTTGATACTGCTATACTATCTTCCATCACTCTATGAATGATGAAGAATCCCTACAAGCAAAAGATTAACCCTGCAAGAGTAACTCATGCTACATGGATCACAAAATACACTACAAGGGGGCCTAAGATGACTTTCGTCAGATTGGATACTACCAACAACCCAAATTCCACATCACCATCACAATCCATCCACTCCACCCCAAGCAAACCTGGACCATCTGGCTCTCAGCTTCCCTTCAGTACTGATATGTATGTTCTTTGGCATCTTTGAACTCACTATTCTGATGATATCTGGTCAAGCATGGATGCAGCTGGTGGGTAATCGGATGGGATTCGCCAATTCAATTGCCACCACAAAATGTACAGATCCCTGATTTTGGTAAACATGCTGATCTATATGGATGTTTAGACCTCAAACGATTATCTCCAGGAATGGGTCACTCACAAGGATGAATTTCTGCAAGCCTTGTTGGACATGGAAGCCCCATCCGACCCCTAAGAATGTGGTATATGCCATTGGGATGGTATTTATTGGTGTTCAGACTGTTTTGGTCAACTGTTGTTATGCATCGGATGTTGTCAGAACCAGAATCAGAGACATTCTTTTCACCACATCCAGCAGTGGACTGGAGCTTTCTTTGAAGATTCATCTCTGATGTTGGTGAGTTGTGTGAATCATCCCCCAGGGTTGAACAACTTTAAATCATATTGTTACAGACTGGCTTTCAACTCCATCTCAGCCATGATGGGGGGCCTTGTCCAGGCTGTGGCCATAAACATCCAAATACACCCAAGGGCCCAGTACCCATTGATGATGAGGCATGGGAAGACATCAATGTAGATGAGATTCCGCCGCACCTTCATCCACCGAGCGGGTCAGATTATCTGAATGTGGTTGATATGACCAGCATTCATTTCCTAAGCATTGGCTACTGCACATGCTCCAAATTTGAGCCCGAATATCTTTAACTTTTGTGCTGTAAGCTTTGCCCTGCAACACTACAGATGCTGAGGACTGCATTTACCATTTCCTTGCTGGACAACTTTATCTGAGATAATTTGGAATGTGGAACTTCCAGGATGAACTATTATAGCAAGCTCCAAAGAACAACATCCAATATTTTTCCTCACATTGTCCCAGTATGTCGCCAATCCAGTTTTCATTATGTCAACCCCTGAAACAGGTCCAGAATCATTATGAAGAGTTACTTAGAGTAGCCAGACAGTGGAGGCTGCTAAAGCTGCTCAAGTGGGATGGCTTCAGCCACCATTCTCAGGGGCCACTGAAGGGAGATCTGGCCCTGTTTTTCCCCACATGTCCACAACCTGGAATAAATGTGCATGTTCCAGTAAATAAGCTTGCCAAGTCAGCCCCACTTTTCTTCAACCGACATACTGCCTGACCAAAGTTGCAACAGCTGGAAGTACAGCCAAATACTTATCATGGACGGAAACTTCAAGGCAGAACATATGTGGGAGAGACAGCCCAAGGACCAAGTCTGGCTTATGAATGGCCTCAGTTATGTATATGGTGACTTGGCCAAACTATCAGGAGTATCTGAAGGAGACACACCACCCCCTGGAGATAATCACACAGTAAAGAAATGGTATTACTATCATCACTGACAGTGAAGGCCAGTGGTCCAGTTGCAATAACCACCGAGCAGTGAATCAAGTAAATGCCAGCCCAGGCAAGTTGGACGCCACTGGAATCAGTGGTTTGGCATGTTCTCGGCATGCATGCTTCGTCCTGCACTCATTGGTTGACTTTCAGAAGGGCGAGAGGCAAGCAGTATGCAGAAAGATTATATCTGTCACTCAGATCCATGCAGGCAGGTGAACATGGACTATTCTTTCGTCCATGCCCTCACCCATAACATGAACAATATTTCAAACATCATAAGTTTCTATAACATCAACTACTCCTACATGAAGAAACTCTGAGCTTGGCTGAGCTGAAACAGGTTCATTCACTTGCCACTGAATGTAGACATAGTGCCCGGCATTGGGATGTGGCATGTCCACAGACATCAATCTTCATGTTTCTCTAGATACTCACTGTTGTTCATTCCTGGGGCTGGATTGGTTGATGGTGAGATTATCAAGATGTTATGGTCTACTTTGAATGTGGTGTCTGGACCGGCTCGGGGGATGTCCTTCCTGCATCAGCAAGAGCTTCTCAACTTCCAAATGAATGATTCCAATTTTGTCAAAATGATCCGAATTTGTAAGTTCCAGTATGGTTGTTAACTGATGTGTCCTGCCTATGCTCATCCATGCCAGCCTGAAGTTTGGCCAGAAAGCTGAAGGCTGCTCAGAAATTGTTGGTGTTGGCCAGGGCAACATTTCATAACCTTGATGGGGGAGTTGCTGACACTCAAAGACAGCAGTGGCTTGTCGAGGAGCAGAGGGCTTTGCAGAGAAGACTTAGTGGTCAATCAGCAATGGATATATTTGAGGTGCAGCTTGACAAAGATATGCTAGAAGACTAAGCTTACCAGCATCGGGCTGATACAATTACCAATGCATTGCCAAGTATAGCACTGACTATATAGGCTGTTGAGATGGAACTGCTCAAGAGTGTGACTTTGACACTGGGCATATGCTGTGGAGCCGCAACTGTAATGAAGTGACAATTTTCATTTTCATTATCTTATCTCATCTTATCTTATCAAGCCATGCAATTATCTTATCACACAACATAGCAGTGGACTTGTAACTTTCTTTTCTTTCTCCTCGCGCTCACAGACACTTATAGTTATATTCATATTCTCACGAGATCTCATCTTGTTCCCACACTCATTACCGTATGATTCCCTTTTCATTTCCACTCTATGCTTCCATTTTTTCTCATGGTAATCACCGTTACATGCTTCTCTTCCATTCTGCCACACCATATGTGTGCAGCATGTATTTAATCTCGGTTCCCCTATGTACTTATGTAGCCATGTACTTCCACACACAGCTTGGTCTGTGTGCATATGCCAATACTATAAAAGCCCTGTGGACGACGGCTGGCATCCCCAGTCTAGTTCACTTGGTCATTTCCCATAAAGACCTTTGTGATATCCCCTCTCCTCTATTCTTCTCCTACTAGGATCTTGTGTTGTGACCTAAGGATCTTGTACTTGATCTTTGTGGTTGTTTCAGCAACATGACTATCTAAAGGATTGAAACCGGAGGAGGCACAGATATCACTCTGAAGAGACATGAAACAGACAGGTGCCAGGGCCATAGATCTTCAATTCCTCACCCTTGCTTACTGAGCTGATCAGTTGGCCACCGAGATTTCCCATTTCTTTACCAAAGCATCCACATTCATTTCAGATGAGGATGATGACAAAGAGACATTGGATGTGTCAGATGGGGAGAGTAATATACTGTAGGAGATGAAGATATGGTCAACTGCCTTGGAAGTAAACAACCTGATCAAGTAAAGCTGCCACTGCCATCTAACTTTGGTTATGATAAATGCATGGACCTCAGTGCTCACCACCTGATCCAACAAGAGCTCTGACTTTGCACTAGCCAAGCAAATAATTCCTTACATGAAATCTGGCTTGCAATGGCAGATAAGGCAGTGTTGTTCTGCACCAAGATTCGGCATGCCTCAAGCCATGCGAAGACTACCCAAGCCTGGGAAAAGGTAAACACAATGGACAGCATAGTCAGTCAGCATGTTTCCATATATTGGAAATGCCAGTCTGCGATGATGTGTTTTTTGGCATCAGAGAACATGTTAGCTAGATATTGGGTGTTGAAGGACAAGGATCTCAAGGTTAGCACTGTGGTCACCAAGCCAAACTTTCACAACCATCGTTCGAACATGCTGGTCTGGTTCTGGTCTATGGATATTCCACAGGACACTGACATGAATGACTGGATGTTGGAATGTGAGTTTTACATTTGGGTTGTGCTCTCTGGTCAACATTATATTTGCAGTCTACCAGGTACATTGATTGCATGCAAAAGCCACAATGGATCAGTAGGGAGAGGAGATAGAGCTACTGATGGCCGAGTTCCACATAATGTAGTCATAATCTCATGAGCCAGATGACCACCCTGGCCTGACAATATCACCATGTACATGGCCACCCCATCACAGGCCTGGCAGTAGAATATTCAATAATGTCATATAAGCAGATGGGCCTGCCTGCACAGTGGGAGATATATGTAGGATTAAAACTGTGGGCCCACCAAAATCGGTCAAAATGGGGTGTGGATCAGCAGGCCCACTTGGCTTGCATTCAAATGGTCCTATGCAGGCATGGTAGAATGGACTACATCAAATGGGTGGGCCAGCAGAGGCATTTGGACACTGGATAGTATACATGAGTGTAGACAAATGGGCCCACTCCGGTTGCATAGAGAGGAGCATTCCATGCTCAAGCAGGCCCTCTGAGAGAGCCATATAGGTATGGCAGAAACTGTTACATTACACAGATGGGCCTGTGGGAATGCATGGCTGATGGGGTGTGGGCCAAACACAGGCCTATTAAATGTGCGGGTATGCACATATGAATACACACAAATGGGCCCACAGGGACACTGCTGAAAGTGATGTCATAGACAAGCAGGCCCATTGAGATCACATAGGGAACAGCATATTATACTTGAATGGGCCTGCACACGCATAACCGAAAGCATTACATCACACGATTGGGCCAACAGACACATTTGGATGTTTGTTTGAATAGACCGGTGGACCCGCTGACAGTGCAGATGTATATGTAAAATACAAATGAATGGGCCCACACAGACACCATTGACATAAAGAGTATAGACAAGTGGGCCTGCTAAATGTGCAAGTGTGCATATATAATACAAATGGATGGGCCTGCAGATACATTTACTGACAGAGGTGTTTTAGATGAGTGGGCCTGTTGACATTGCATTGCATTGTAATTATGCAAATGGGCTTGCCCATGCATCTACATCACATGAGTGGACCTGCATTACAGATGGGTCTGATATTACTTGCAGGCCCAGCACCCCAGCCATCTGCTCCACTGGCAGAGAATATATTCAAAGCATGCTGGAATGCCCACCACACTGCCTGTGCACCCTACTATTCACCTTTACACAGAAAACAATTATTTTATTGCTTTAGTCATTTCAAGCCATATAGGAATTGTAACAAAGTGACAATTTTCATTTTCATTCCTTTATCTTATCTTATCTTATCACACAAAATAACAGTGGACTTGCAACTTTTCTTTCTTCTTCTCTCATGCTCACAGATGCTCTTTCTCTATTTAGTTATATTCATGTTCTCACAAGATCTAATCTCATTCCCACATTTATTACTGTATGACTTCCTTTTCATTTCTGCTCTATGCTTCCATTTCTTCTCACAGTAATCACCATCCCATGCTTCTCTTCCATTCTGTCACACCATGTGTGTGCAGCATGTATTTAATCTCCGTCATCATATGTACATATGTAGTAGTGTACAGCTTGGTCTGTGCACATATGCCAATACTATAAGAGCCCTGTGGACAACAGCTGGCATCTCCAGTCTAGTTCACTTGATTCTTACCTGCAAAGACCTTGTGATATCTCCTCTCCTCTACTCCTCCCTACTAGGATCTTGTGTTGTGACCTAAGGATCTTATATTTGATCTTTGTGGTTGTTTCAGGAATGGATGCTGCAGACGCCATCCGTGCTCTGCACACCCATACTCTCCACATGTGGACTAAAGCCTCCACAGAATGGAGCATAGGGGGTCCACACAATGTCCCAAAATATTCCGAGAATGATGCAGAATCTGCGGGGGAATCCAACTGAGTATTCTATGATGATGGAGAGCATACGTCACCATTTTGAATCAACTCCTCAGAACTCCTCATCACATTTGCAACCACTCCTGTGAAATGCAGACCATCATGAACATATCCATCAGAACATAGGAAGCGGAGCAGAGTCTGCAGGGGAGTAGGGATTGTAATCCCCGTAATTTTTAGATTACTGCACATGCATAATCAGGCAAGGATACTGTAAACCCGACCAGTTGGGAATGCTCTCCAATGTCATTCCACATCTGGCTGCAGTGGGTATGTGGAGAATACACAGAGTATTCGGATGACACTGAACCATTTGCAATTTATGACATGGGCCGCAGTATGTTTCATGCAGCCTCCTGTGCAGTATGTAGATCAAGACTGAGTAATGCCCCACATAGTGTTGGACATTTCTCAGAGCCATGGGAGCGGAGCAGAAAGTATCATACCAGCATTTGGATTATTGCCCCAATCATTTAGAATAAATGCTGCAGACTCCTATGTCCTTTGCAACCATTGCAGAGACATGCAGACCTTCACTGATATATATTCAATATGATCAGGGATGCTATATGGGCCCTGCAAGATCAATGCAAGAATTCTCCCATCATTATTTGCAGTCCATCCTGAGCATTCCACAAATACTCCACATGGTCACCTGTCTGAGATGCCCACCTGAACTGATATACGCGCTACACTGTGCAGGAAGAGGTGCAGAGCTATAGGATAATGGATGTCAGCATACTATCATTATTTGGCTTATTGTGTAATGCTTATAATGGATGCTGTGGGCGCCCGTATGTTCCCCGCAGCCACCCAGGTCTTGTATAGACCATGACTGATATACATCCCGGAAACTGTGGAAAAGAATTCAGACTGGGTGGAACAACTGAAGATTGCACCCTAGCATCATGTACATTGCTCCAAGACCGTTGGCAATGTGTCTTGCTGACACCCCCTATGCTCCATGCCTTCAGATCTGGCACATGCAGATCTTGCATGAAATATAAACTACACTATATGTGAAATTTTGGGAACCAGCACTGCATTAACATCTGCCATATTTGCAACCATCTGCAATGTATCCTACAGTCTTGCCCATGCTCCACCTCGTCTGTCATTTGTGGACCATGGCTAATATCCATGTCAGATCATCTGTGCAGTAGTCTAGAGCTGTGGGGCAAGGGGATATGTATATATCCATCATTCAGCTACTTGCTTACCATTTGAAATGGTTCCTGTGGATTCTTATGTTCCATGCAGCCACCTGGACTATGGGTAGATCATAAGTGATAAACAGTGCAGCATGTGGTATGCTCTGAAAAAGTTGGTTGTACGGAGTATGAGTGGGTCTGTGGGATGCATTCTACATGGCCATGAATGGCTCATCTAACAGCAGTAATATCTCACAGGTACATGCTGCCTGTCTGGGCCCCTTAACACAAGTTTCCACTCCTCATGGACTCTGGATTGCCTTTCCATTCATCTAGAATATATATTAGTTGTGGTCTGCAAATAGCTGTGGTACCTGTATGGAGAATGTGGGGTGTTTCGGGATTCACTCCACATGGCTGAGTATGTGATATCATACTTCAGGAGATTCATAGTGTTACAATTCTTTCTTCATTTCCGTCTTCCTCTCAATCTATGCTATCTTTTTAAGACAATTCGACTACGCTGTTGAAGCCCTGCGTAGTTATCTTGAAACACCGCGTAGTTATCTTTTGATTTGTCATCTTCTTCGCTGACCTTCTCTCTTCTTCTATCAATCGGTCAGCAAGTGTATTACTTCATCCTTCCATATAGTTCTTCGCATTTCTTTCACTTAGTCATCTTTCTTTCCATCTTGTTCTCCAACATTCCATAGGCTTCTTATATAAACCTCTCTCTCCGACGATGTATTCCCTAACCTAGATCTACTCTGGAATATACCCCGTACATCGTCCCTTGGATCTCTACAAGTCTCCTGGCTACTTAAGAGTGCCAGCTTCGTTCTTGAACCTTTGAACCACCGGTAGCCGTCTTGCTACTTAAACCAACGTTTAAAGGAGATGACCTCTCCTTCTCTGAACCTCTGAACCCTCGAACCCTTGACCCTAGAGTCTATGCTCATCCCTATCTGGGCCAAGTGTAACACATAGTCGTTAGAAATGCATTCCAGCTGCTGCATCTATATGCGGACCATAATGCACCTATATCTGCAACATATGATGCAAAATCTGCAGGGGAGTGATAGCCGGGATGAAACCAAGATTTAGCTGACTCCTCACCATTTGAAACACATTTTTTGGCCCCTGTGTGCTCCATGAAGCCACCTCTGCAGCATGCTGACCATGCTGATGTAGCCATATCTGAAAGCTATTCAATGGCGACATACAATCTGTAGGAGAATAGGAATAAGCATGCTATCATTACTTGGAGTGTTCAAGCTCATTTAGGATGAAAACCCCATGGTCACCCCTAATGCTCTACACAGCTCCTGCAACCGCATGTGGACCATGGTGGACTCATATCCCAAAGCATTTGGGGAGAGATGCAGAACCTCCAGCAGATGCAGAATGGCTTCCCCATTGCATGTGTAGTCGGGCTAACTATTGCAAACCATATCTCCATCCCTTGGCATGCAGTGTGCAGCGAGTAGTGGGGATTTGCACACCAAATCATGCAAAAAGCAGTCCAGATGCTGCCCTTTGAGTTCTTTGCCAACTGCATAAAATTCATTCTGTAGACCCACCATGCTCCCAACTGCCAACTGCTCCAAGTGTGGATCAGCATCCCTAATGAATGCCAGATCATTGCCCCCCAAAGTTGTCCAGACCATGTGCAATTACAGATAAGACAATTGTTCCCTAATTGCAGTCATGTCAAACGGTTTGGGACGAATCCCTTGGATCTCCTCTATGCTTCCCATGGCCTTGCAAATAATTCAAAATGATTAAGAAGAATCTAAATAATGGCAGGATATGTATTCCTGTTATCCCACAGCTCTAGGCAACTTCCAAGATCATCTAGGATACAGTATATACTGGCCATGGTCTGCAAATGGCAGAGGTGGCAGAGAATGGGTATGTCTGCTGGATACATTCCAAATGGTTTTGAATATCCCAGAACATAAGAGAATGCTCGTCCCTGTCAGCCCATACCCTTGGGCCGCTTGCAATATAGTGTAGAGTATATTCCATGCAGGGTCCGCAAATGCCAGATGTGGGTGTGTGGAGCATAGGGGGCTGACAGCAGGATAAATTGTCAACAATGAGAAGTAATGCAGACCATGCGAGGATGCTCATTTCAGTTCCTGGATGGTCCGCATTGCTTCCCACATGGTCTGGGATGTATGCCAATCAATGTTTGTACATGGCACAGAGGGATGGAGCAAGCATATGGGAGGACACATCATCCATCATTAATGGTAGGAAATAATTAAAATGATGATGGCATGTAGATATTTGTTATCTGAAGCTCGACACTCCTTCCTGCAGAGTTTAGCATGGATATCAGTCAGGTGTGCAGTGGCTGTGTGGAGCATTTGCAAGGAATACAGGATGCATTCCAATTAGTTAGAAGGACGCTGAATGATTATGGTGGCATTCTCCATGTATCCTGTGGTGTGTCTACCACATCTCCAATCAAATAGGATATGCCCACAATCTGTTAAGAACGGAATCTCCGGGTTGAACTCCGGAACTCCGGAGTTTACTACAAGGAGGTTGGGACTTTGGCTTCACCGTATGTGGTGCGCCCTTGTTGGAGTCTGTTCCAGATTTTGAATTACGGAGTAGGAGCATGAAGACATTAAGTGCGAAGACTTAAGTCGAGTAGTACAATAGAGGAGAACTGTCAAGGTTCAAGTCGGAGGGTTGCAGTGAGGAGAATGATCTAAGTTGATATTCAAACTGAGGAGTTACATGAGTTTCGGAGAGACCTTATATATGGAGGGAGAACGTATTACTAAGTGGATCGCTAACGGTATTGGTAAGAAGTATGGAATCGGATGTAAGGAAGCCGGAGCTGTGCTCATAAGTGAGCACAGGTACAGAGTTTTCTAAGAGGTGGAACTAAGACAAAAGGAGAAGAACAGAAGCGAGAAAACAAGGTATACTATATATGGAACTCCGGAACTCCAGAAATGCGTCTCGTAGAGAACGTACCGGAGTTTGCTCTAAAGAGCTCGGAGTAAGTTTGGAGTTGACTTGTGAAATATGGGATGTGACAGTATCCCCCTCTTAGGCCTGAACCCCTGAAGGCCTTAGCGAGGGACACAGGATTTTCCTGTCGGAGTCCGAAATGGGTGTGGGTGCATAAAATCCTAAAACTCAGTTTGTCCCTTCTTTCACTCATGAAACAACCATGTCTGACAACCTCGACCTGAAGGCCTGGTCCAACGCGCGTCTCGCAGAGGATGAGAATGTCAACGAGGAGTTGAGCGTCACCAAGTTCGGTGAGCGATGGAGAAGGGCGAAGGCGTGGAAGGAGGAAGTGGAGCGGAAGGCGTGTGAGGAGGCTGAGAAGAGGGCAGCGGAGGAATGTGCAAAGGCAGAGGTGGAGGTGAAGCGCAAGGCTGAGGAGATGGCCAAAAAATGTGTAAGTCAATTGTTTGCTCTGGGATGTCGAAACTGATGGAGTCAGGCTAAGGAGGTCAAGGCGCAACAGAGCGCGACGAAGGCAAAGGGGAAGGAAATCCTGGAGTGCACGAGGTGTGCGGATCGTGGATTGGAGTGCGCGCATGGAGGGGGCAAGTCCAAGTCATGCATGGAGTGCATCAAGGCAAAGGTGAGGTGTGTGAGGCCGGGGCAGGAGGTGGCAGAGCCGTGAAAACAGCAGAAGGGGCTGGAGACCTCTGCGGAGGGGAGGAAGAAGAAAAAGCACTGTGTAAGTATGGAGTTGAGTGAGGAGAAGGAGGAAGAAGAGAAGGGGTCGTCACTGCTGGGGGCAGGTGGCGATATTTTGGAGGTGGTGAGGGTTCTGTCGGAGATGGTGGTGGAGATGCGGAAGGGAAGAGCGGAAAGGAGAGCGCAGGCATTGGCGATGCTGGGCGCGTTGGAGGACGTGAGGGAGGTGCTGGATGCGATGTATGTTGTGTCGGAGTCATCAGAAGAGGAGGATGAGGTGGACACGGAGGTGGAAGGGGAAATAGCGAAGGACATGCCAGAGTTGAGGAAAGAGGTGAGCGAGCCTCACGAAGAAAATGAAGTAGAAACTTTGTAGTTAGTTCCTCAATTCTGATTTTCTTTCGTTATTGCCCCGTAAGAGGTCCATGTTTGTCCGGGTGCTTTGTGTGGAAGTCCTGTACCAAGTCCAACGCATGTCCTAACTCCGTGGCTAGAAGCCAAGATGTTTTATCGTCAGTTCCTTCAAATCCTAGCCATCTCACCAGGTAAAGTAATTGGCAGTGGCAGCGTCAACAATCGATCTTGGAGTCGAGGATCTTGGAGATCTCAAACTCCGGTTCACCATCGACTTGGACCAGAGGTGGCGGAGGTTGGACTCTATTTGGGATGACGTTGGGGACAGAAGGTTCTAACTGAGAAACATGGAAGATGGGGTGTATGGATTTCATAGTGTCCGGAAGTCAGAGCGTGAAGGAATGGGATCCAGCTTGAGCAATGATAGTATAAGGCCCTAAGTTCTTTTTGGAGAGTTTCTTAGAGGGCCGTGTAGAGCGGAAGTATTTAGCTTTTATGAATACCTGATCTCTGACTTTGAAGTCTGGAGCTGGCAAGGGTTTGACATCTGCAGGTTCTTGGTATCACTCTTGGGCATGGGCCATTTCTTCTCGGAGGAATTCATGGAGGGAGTTGAGGTCTACAGAGTATTCTCGTGCTCGAGCAGAGGTGAGATCACGTTCAGGGTAAACTGTGATGTTGGGGTGGTAGCCTTTATTAGTGAAGAATGGAGAAACGCCGGTGGTAGCGTTCGGAGCATTGTTATAAGAGAACTCCACTAGGGGTAGGAGTTCGGACCAGTTGTCTTGCTGATAGTTACAGTAAATCCGAAGATACTGTTCGAGCGTCTGGTTCATTCGTTCTGTCTGGCCATTGCCTTCCGGGTGATATCTGGAGGTGAAGTGGAGGCAGATGTCTAGGGCTTTACCAAGTGAGTGGAAGAAGTGAGATACAAATTCCAAGCCTCGATCGGAGGTGATGTGGGAGGGAACTCCGTGCTTTGAGAAGACGTGGAGTAGGAAGAGTTGTGCGAGCTCCAGGGATGTAATCGTGTTGTGAGTTGGAATGAAGATACACTATTTGGAGAGGTGATCTATAACTACAAGTATTGAGGTATATCCAGAGGACACGGGGAGTTGTTCGATGAAGTCCATGGAAATGGAGTTCCACAGCTTCTTGGGGATGGGGAGTTGTTTTAGGAGACTGTAAGGCTTATGTCTTGGAACTTTTGCATGAGCACAGGAGGTGCAGGACAAAACGTATTCTTTGATGAATGTCCGTACACCTGGCCATATATTTCTCTGTGGATAAGTTCAAGCATCTGATTCTGTCCGAAATGTCTGGAGAGGGGATGGTTGTGTTTATAACGGAGAACACGGAGATGGAGGTTATCAGAGTCTGGTACATAGATACGACCATCAAGACATAGAAAACCATCGGAGTCTACTGACCGACGGGAATCGGAGGGTTCTGGGGAGGACAGGTGGACTGAGGCCAATGGGTTGGAAGGGAGTGCAGAGAGGATGTTGTTGTGGAGTTATTTGACATCGAACAGGGAACCAGCTCGGAGTACTGGAGCAGCTAGATATGTTGCTTGGAGGAATGCAGCAAGCTGTTCCTGAGTGAATATGGGTCGGAAATTGTGAGGGTTGACGCGAGTGTAGTCCTTATCCCCCTCTTTGGGATAGACATCCCAGCATCTAGCGAGGGCATCAGGCTTTGCTCCGAGGCATCCAGGGCGGAAGCGGACGATCATGTTGAACTGGGAGAGGAACTCCGACCAACGGGCTTGACGCCGGGTCAGGAGTTTAGTGGTAGCAAAATATTCCAAGTTCTTGTGATCTGTGATGACATCGACCGGGGTTGCGGAGCCTTCAAGGTAGTGTCGCCAAGTCTGGAAGAACTCATGAATGGCAAGCAATTCCTTGTTGTGGGTGTCGTAGTTGAGCTCCAGAGCAGACAGAGTCTGCGAGTAATAAGCAACTGGCCGGATTTCCTGGTCCGGGTATCCAATAGAGAGGATGCCAGCAATGGCGTAGTCGGAGGCATCAGTTTCCACAATCAGAGGTGCATCTGGAATCCAGTGAGTGAGGATCGGAGTGGACGTGAAAGCGTCTTTGAGCTTCTGGAAAGCGGAGCGACAGGCGTCATCGAAGTTCCAAGGTGTACCCTTTGTTACGCTTGAACCGGGGTAGGGTCAAGTGTAGACTCTAGGGTCAAGGGTTCAGGGTTTTCCAGGGAGAGGAGAAGTTGTCTCCTTAAGACTGATAGCAGAACAGCTACCAGAGATTCTCAAGGGACGAAGCTGACACTCGAAGTAGTCAGGAGACTTATAGAGGTCCAAGGACGATGTATGAGGTATATTCTAGAGTAGATCTAGGTTAGGGATACATCGTTGTAGGATCGGTCGTATATAAGGGCCAATGGAACGTGATGGAAGGTTGAAGAACTTGGGATGACAAATGAAGAATATGATGGAACGTTAAGGAAGGTTCCTTAAACAGAACAACTCGGGTAAGTCCGAAGAAGGGAAGAGAAGGTCATTGAATCAAGAAGAAAACCATGTGGGGCCCTAACAGCATGGTTGTTGGTCCGAAGATTAAGGGTTTTCATAGGTAAAAGGAAAGCAATGAAGAAAGGAGAAAATGGATCGTAACATTACCCCCTCACTAAGGGTTGAGTTACCAACGAAAACCAGCGGATGATTACTGTCTTATAAATTGAGATACCCTCCTGCCAGAGAACCTGTGATGTTTGCCCAGGCGACGTCATCAAGGGCATCATCGTAGTTGTCAAGAGGGGATACGGATTGAGGCAATTGCCTGCGAAGAGGTTGATGATGGTTAACCACTGATGTACGTCGACGGGGGGCAGGGATGGGTAGAGGTGGTTGGAAGGGTTGCAACGAATGAGAGGAGGACGAGGAGGGGGAGATTGGTGGAGTAGGATGACAGAGTGGACAGCAATTCTGGGTATGACCGGGGCTCCATCTGAGGCAGATGGGACATTGGTAGAACTGGCAGGCAGGGCGAAAGTGTCCAAGGCGATGACAATGATGACATGCTTGATGATATCTAGGGTGGTCTGGGGGAAGAGGGGTTTCTCCATTGTATCCAGTCCATATAGCCTCCACACGGATCATAACATCTATTTCATTGGGGGAAAGCGGCTCCGAGAACGCGGAAGGGGTAGTGGGGTTAGGCCTACCAGCCAGCTCATGGATATACCTATCAACATCTTGGAGAAATTCAACCATCCCTAGTTGGTGCAACGCGAGGGCAATAGACCTATGTAATTCTTGGTGGATATCTCGGAGGATGGTTCGATAAAAGGCTATATGAGCATGAGGGGTGACTGGATTGGCAAAGAGGGCGAGACGAGATGTTTGTAAGAACGCTCGTTGGAGTGCATGGAGGGGGGACCCCATATCAAGAAAGGCATCAATGGGGACTGCATAGTGAGAATTGGTGAGATAGTGGTCGAGAGTATGGATGTCATCGGCAGAGGGAAAGTCCGGATGGAGTCGATGAGCATAGAGAGGGACGTCGACAGAGAGTACTCCTCTAGGAGTGTTGGCAATAGAAGTAGGTTGTTCTGCCTCGATGGAAGGAGTTGAGGGGCAGGTTTCATCGTTGAGGGAGGGGGAGTTGTTAAGTCCGTAAGAAGCTCTGGCTGCCCGGAATGCAAAATCAAGTGCGGCAGCAGCAGAGGACGAAGAGTTATTGGTACGAAGGTTGTCAAGGTTCAACGGGGTATGGTTTGTTAAAGAAGAAGGAGAAGAAGGACGAGAAATATCATCAACTAAGGTAGAAGGAGGGATGGAAGACTCGGTCGAGATGGTGGGGGAAGATGGCGCTTGATTAAGTTCAATGGCCATGGTGGTAACAGTTTCAACGAGGATTGAGGGGGAACATCGTGGGGTGGAGTCTTTTATAGGCGGTCAAGGCGGTCTGGGCATTTTTTAGATTCCGCTCAGGGATCCATAAGTCATCTTCCGCAGAGTACCCTTTCCATCAGATCAGGAACTTTCGATGTGATGGAGCTCCCTTGTGACGCAAGATCCGGTCAATTTTGTATTCCTCCTTGTTATCTATGAGGTCTGGTGGGGGTTTTGGGAAATTCTTCCCATGGACGGGGTTCTCCCTATAGGGTGATAAGAGCGAAGCGTGGAAGACAGGATGAATCCTCCATGTATTGGGGAGTCGGAGTTGATAGGTGATAGGGGATAGGACTTTGGTGATGACAAAAGGTCCTTCTCATTTAGGGGCAAATTTTGGGGAGGTGATAGATCATTTGAGATTTCTGGCTTCGAGCCACACCTTATCTCCAGTCTTAAAAGGGAGGAAGGGTCGTCGTGTCTGCGATGCCATAACTTGTCTGGCAAGTTCATGGGACGCTAGAGCTTCATCTCGAGTCGCTGATAGGGACTTGATTCTGGATTCAACAGTGGGAAGGTCGGTTTGAATAAGGATGGTAGAAAGGGGGCGGGGTTCATATCCCATCATGAGGTAGAACGGGGATTGGTTTGTAACGGAGTGGGGTCATTGATTGTGGGCAAATTCTGCGTGGGGAATCATTTCTGCCCAAGACGTGGGGTTGTTGCCACAAAAGATTTGCAGATAAGTTTCCACTTCTTGGTTACCTCATTCCGTCTCTCCATTGGTTTGAGGATGATAGGCGGTAGAGAGGGATAAATCATACTTCAGGAGGTTTCCAAGTTCTTTGGCGAAAGAGAATGCGAACTGAGGTCTGCGATTGGAGATTACTTTGTCAAATAGTCCAAAGCGAAGAAAGACTTTGTGGAAGAATAAGGAAGCTATCCCTTTGGCAGTGACTGTTTTCTTGGTGGGGCAGAGAATTACCCCCTTAGTAAGGCCATGGTTGACCACAACCAGTAAAGAGTCAAAAGAGGATGAAAGCGGCAGATCTGTGATGAGATCACAGGAGATCTGTTGGAAAGAATGAGAAGCAGAGGAGGGAATGGGGGAGAGAGGGGGCACGGTAAGGTGCGTGTTCACCTTATTCTGTTGACAAGTGGCACAGCCATCAACATATTGATGGACATAGGAAGTGAGGCCGGGCCACCAGAACTCAGAGGCAACTAATTGCCGAGTTTTCAGGTAACCAGGATGCCCTGCGGATTCGTGATTGTGGTAGCGGTGAAGAATAGATCGGCGGAGGGAAGTGTCGTCAGGGACATAGACACAACCTTGGTAGGTGAGGACACCATCAGTCATTTGCCAGTCGGACAGGTGGGAGCAAAAGGCGAATGGAATATCCTCATTCATGGATTGGAGGGACTGAAGGACAAGGGGGTCGGAAGATGAGGAGGAGGTGATTTTGCAAGAGAGGGCTATGTCGATGAGGTTGACGAAGAGAGAGGGAGGGAGGAGAGTGACACTGTCATTTTCCTCAGTAGTAGTGGGGAAATGATCCGGTCGACGGGAGAGTGCATCAGGTCCAGAGAGGAGTTTCCCAGGAACATGAATCATCTTGAGGTCAAAATCGCTGAGGTTAAGAAGCCAGCACGCTTGCCGGCGATTGAGGTTTTGTGGCTGGCGGAAACAAGTAAGGTTCTTGTGGTCAGTGAAGACTTGGACAGGAAACGGGGAGCCGTGAAGGTAGTGACGCCAGGCTTTAAGGGCACAGAGGATGACTAGGAGTTCCCGGTCATAAATGTCATAGTTCTGTTCAGCGGGGGAGAAGGACTGAGATAAGTAGGAACAAGGGTGCCAGTCGCCATTTGAGTCAGACTGAAGGAGGATTCCTCCAGAGGCAAATTTGGAGGCGTCTGTGGCAATGGCAAAAGGAGCAGATAAATCAGGGAGGTGGAGGATCGGCTTTGAAAGAAAAAGGGCTTTGAGGCAGTCAAATGCGTGTTGGCAAAGGGGGGTCCAGTTCCAAGAAAGTTTCTTCTTGGTGAGATTGATGAGAGGGCAAGCGATGTTAGAATAATCAGGAATAAATCGTCAGTAGAAATTGGCGAATCCCAGGAAGAACCGCACATCTTTGACCTTGGAGGGGTTGGGCCAACTCGCGATTCCATCGAGTTTTACAGGATCCATGGCGAGCTGATCAGGTTTTACTATCATTCCCAGGTAATCAACTTCTTGGACAGTGAATTTGCATTTTTCCAACTTTAGATGCAGGTCTAGTTCGGTCATCTGCTGGAGGACCCATTTTGTTTGCTCGGTGTGGGTGGCTTCATCAGGAGAGAAGATGAGGAGGTCATCCATATAGATAATGAGCCATCCTTCAGAGATCATGTTGCGAAAGGAGTCGTTCATGAAACGTTGGAATGTGGCTGGTGAGTTCGTAAGGCCAAAGAACATGACGGTTGGTTCAAACAGTCCTTTATGAGTGATGAAGGCAGCTTTCCATTGGTGTCCATCTTTGATCCGGACGTTGTTATATCCCCATCGCACGTCAAACTTGGTGAACACCTTTGCTCCGCGTAACTTGTCGATGAGGTCTGAGATAAGAGGAAGAGGGTAGGCATCACGGACAGTATGTTCGTTAAGATATCAATAATCTTGGCAGGGGCGAAGTCCTCCATCCTTCTTTTTGACGAAGAAAAAAGAAGTGGCTTGAGGGGAGTTGGAGGGTCGGATCTTATTTGCTTTAAGGTTCTCGTCGAGGAAGCTTTTTGTGGCAGCTTGTTCTTCTGGGGAGAGTGGATAGACTTTCCCTACTTTTGGCGTGAACGTCTCAGAGAGATTAATCTCATGGTCATAGGGTCGGGACAGGGGAATATGATTGTTGGCTTCTTTTGAAAAGACAGAGGAGAATTTGGAGTATTCTGAGGGGAGGGAAGTCTTGGGTTTGTTTTTCTCGGCCGCCATGGCTAACTCGGTGGCGGTGGTTAATTTGGCAATGATCGGAGATCCTAATGGGATGTAACGCAATCTGCATCGGATAATACAATGAATTGTCCTATTGTTATAAGCTCGGGATATGAAAGCAGACTCCTCTTCCCAGTTGTTATACTTGAAGAGGTGCGAGTCGGAGACTGCGTTAACATGAATGTGTTTGGGTGGTCGGAAGGTTGGTTTGTGGAAGAAGGTGTTGTGTCGTTTGGAGTCTTTAGAGTGGAGGGAGAATAATTCCTTGGATTGGTCTAGGGTTTCATCGATAGCAAAAGTTCACTTGTTCCAGTCGATGGAAGGGTTGGTTTGTTTTAGCCATGGGAGTCCAAGGATTACATTCTCGTTGAGAGACATAATATGGAAAGTATGTTGGAGGGCAATTTCTTCGATGTTAAGGAAGAGGGAAGTGGTATATTTGATAGCGCCTTTTTTGTTTACAGAGTTGTCGGTGTTTTGGGCAAAGAGGGGTTTCGGCAGCTTGGTGGTGGGGAGTTTGTGTTTTCGGATGAAATCCCAATCAATGCAAGAGATTGTTGCACCGCTATCGATTAGAGCTCTGGTGTCGACAGTTTTCAAGGTGTGCGATGGTACAAGGAGTTGGACTGGAATTCACATGGATGGAGTACTCGATACTTGTACAGCACAGACTTTAGGAGAGGGAGAGTCTAACATTGAAATAGATCCCTCTTTTAAAAATCCAACAATGTGAAGGATATCTTTCGAACACGTTCGTCTTCTTCGTCGTCGTCTTCTATCTCTTGCAATTTCGGCAAGTTGTCTTTCTTGACTTGCTGGACTCGTTGGGTTTTCTTAGGGTTTGAGGAAAAGACGGGACAGGTGGAGCTTAGATGTCCGGCCGTTCTGCATCGGAAGCAAAGTCCCTTTTCAATACACTTCTTCCTTTCTTCAGGAGTGAGTTTGGAGACCTTGATAACATCGACGTCCATGGCGTCTGGGTTTCTCCTAGGGGTAGAATGTTGAATGGAATGGTTGTGATAAGAGGTTTGGAAAGGGTGGCAATTCTGTCGTTTGATGTCATCGGCGTGGTCCCAGGCCGAAAGGAAGGTAGTGGCATTCTTTTGCCATTGTTTGACCGTGGTGGGTTGCTTATCCATGGTCATGATTCTCTTCATCAAGAAGGTAGGGATTCCTGCAGTGAAGTAGTTGATAAGGACGTTCTGCTTGGTGATGTGAGAATGAGCTACATTGTTTTGAAACTCAGAGATGTATTTGGGGAGAGAGGGGGAATATTCCCTTCCTTTCTTGACGATGCGAGTGGTGGTAAGCCATTTTATGGCTTTGGTGACAGAGTCGTGTCATTCAAAGGTGGAGGAAAATTCAGTGATGAAGTCGGCGAACGTTTCCATGTTGATGGTCACCCCCAAGATGGTTTTCTGGCGAAAGGTAGAAGCCCAGGTTTTGG
>JBBPQE010000448.1:0-19676 GCA_038092335.1 Boletus vinaceobasis
AACCGATTTTATTGGTTAGCCGACCGGAGTTAAGCCGATATGATTGGCCCGGTTGCCGCATGTGACCAAACTGCCGCTTAAGCTGATTGGAACCGAAATCGATCGTTAGCTAACCGAACTGCGGCAACACTAACAGGGGGGCACAAACATTGCGATGAGAATGGGATGAGGCATCAATGGAATGAAATGTAAGGAAGGTGAACCTGTGGAATGAGCTTGCAAACTAAAAGCACCTGGAAAACATGACAATTCTTTGGGGTTTTTTTTATGTCCAACAAATAGATTTAGGGGTAAGGTCTGTTGTTAGCAGCTACAGCAGTGAATTGCTCAAAATCTGTCACACAAATTATATCCAGGCCACCCTACCATATAGCTTCAAGCCTTGAATGCTTTGCAAGATATATCTGTTACAAATACGGTGGACCCCCTATCATTTTCCCCTAACAATTCCCCTCCTGTCTCACCCGACACCGCTTACCTCGCCCACTTGGGACGAACCATCTTCTCTGGACTAGGACTCGACCCGGCTGTGCCAGACACAGCTTGGGCAGAGTTATTGGAAACAGAGCTGTTCTCCGATCCCGCTGCGCCTTCGGGCTCTTTTCATCACAGACCTATTTAATCTCGTATGCTTTCCTATTATTCCCGAGATTAATCTCGGACCCTTTCTTCGTTCTCTATTAATCTCGGACCCTATCACCTTTAAGTCCTGATCTCTCATTCAGGACTCATGTTCCCCTCCATTGTTTGTCTTATAGGGATTATTCCTCGACTCACTTGTATTGTTCTCCTATTTAAGAACACGCCGGCCCTAGACTTGTCTAGATAGTATTTAAGGCGGAGTTCCCCATGTATCTTCTCCTTAACCTTAATCTACGCCTATCTGTGTTGATTGAAGCTCGCTGTCAGAAGGGCCCTCTTCTCGACTTCTATTCTCCTGCTCGCTTCTCCTGCAATCCCTTACACGGATACGCCCTCGTCCCTCTCCTGTATACAGAGATACTCTGAAGACTTCCCTAGACTCGTAGAGTGCCAGGAGCATAGTCAAGACTTGCCTGGACTCGTTGAGTGCCAGGAGCGTAGTCAACCCCTGTTGAGCTTTTGTTGACGCACTCACGTAACAATATCCATATGGCTCACAAAGCTTACTGAGTAAGTTGTAGTTCTCATTGAGCACAAAGGGGTGCAAAACAAGACAATCAGTCATGCTAACAATGTGATGATGGTTCTTGTTGGTCAGTCACCTAGGATTCATCTATGATGTTATATATGCACAACCGTAGTCTAGTGTAGTTTCATTCAAACATTATCCTTGTCATCAGAGAATCTGTCACAACTGGGGTTGGATCTGACTTGGACTCAGAGCTGTTGAGTACATCCTCTACCTCTGGCACACTAGCATCCAATGGCATCGGGATCCTCCCTTTCTGATTAAAAATTAACATTGCATTGCTTTGAATAAATGTAAATGCACTTATGAAAACCCAATCCATTTGCTACACCGCTCATACATCCCTCGTCATTCTCCTGGAGGTCTTGTACCCCAGGCAGTAACTGTATCTTGTTGGAGTTCTCTTCGAGTGGCTCATTGATGTTTGAAGGCTAGGATTACCAAGGTATTTGTGTTATAAGTCATCTGGCATGATAGCACCCAGATGCTAATCAACCTTGCAAACAAGCACACTCTCACTCTTAATAGTTGCCCAGATCCTTACCCAACGGTAAATGATCCACCATTTTCAGTCACCAGCAATTTTAACAAACGTTCATTTAGTGCCATTGAATGTGACATTTTCTGCAAAGGGAAGTTGGAAAGGGCGGTCAAGACATTCAAGGAGAAACACATTTACAATACCTTGTGCAGGTGGCCAGGATTCAAGTCACCTCTATTTGGAGGCAGGATGAAAGGGTAGGAAGGGGTGCTGTCAGATTAGTTAGGTTTTGAGCTCGGGCTCAGACTTGGACTAGTATATGTGATGAACATTATCGCTCTGTCTACCACTGTATGCATATACTTGCAACATTCGGCTGAAGTGATGTTTGAGGGTCTAGCTGACATGAATGCCTTGTTTATATGCCAAAGATGCCGAGAGTTGTTCAATCTAAATCCTTTCATCCAAAGGGAGCACAGTTGTCCTGGCTCCCATAAGAGATGGTACATCAACACTAATTATGTCCTGCTTGATAAACTGTGACAGGGACCACATAAACTATGGCAGGGGAGACATAAATCACGGTAGGAACAATTGTGCAATAAGAATGACTTATTTTGATTAAGAACAAAGCGCCAACCATACCCACAGGTGTGGTGCTCCGTATTGACGTGGGTGCCAACATTCAACACTGCCAAACATACCTGCCAAATCCATGGCTGAAAACCATGGTGTAATCTGTACCTGTGGTGAACCCTATTGACAATCAGTGACAGAGTCGCTGTGCAAGCAACTGGGTAGGCAATGGCGATGGCTGATATGGTGTGTGAGCATGACACGGATGTGATGGGACTTGCCTGCGAGGCATCCGATAAGCTTGTGAAGGAAATAGATCAAGTTAGAAGCTGGTCTAAGAGATGAGGAAGGGCACAAAGTACGAAAGAAAAGGAATAAACAAAGGGAAAAAAGGATTATCTGAGCATCCAAACGTTCTATGGTTCAAATTGACAGGGATGCAGTGATGAAAAAAAGTAATAGAAAGTAAAACACCCAATGGTCCAAATGTTCCGCAGTTCGAATCAACAGGGATGAAGGGATGTAGAAGAAGTAGGGCTAGAACTGGATGACCAAACACAACCTCTAAGTTCTGCCGACCCTCCAATGTTGATCAGTGGTGTCAATTGTTAGAATATCACGTGGCATACTAGATTTTGCTGGTTTGTTCTTCATGCCATCCAATGCCCAATTGGTAGTCAACACCAGGCCACTCACTCGCTGCAACTGGCAATGAGAGATGTCGCTCAAATAACAACCCCCATAGACCTAACTGCTGATACTGCCCCTCCTATGCTGAATAACACCTGCGATTGGCATGATAAACCGTCACCCTGGTCTGCCAACACCAATAAAAGGATGTGTCGGGTGACTCACTATGACCTTGTGACTGGCAATCCCAACATGGTGCGTTCATTATGCCAACTTATTTCTTTTTCTGAGGACTGCTATTTGTCATGAGGTTCTCTCAAAACTGTATGTGCATCTCACAGTGAAGGTCACTTTTCTGATCCATATGCTCTGCCATTTCATGTAGTTGGACCCCCTGGCTTTGTTACAGAATCGTTCAGGTGGGCTGACGGTTGTAACGAAGTGACAATTTCTTTTATCTTATCTTATCTTACCAAAGCCACGCATTTATCTAATCTCACAACATAGACGTGGACTTGTAACTATTTTCTTCTTCTCTCCTCGCGCTCATGGATGCTTTCCCTATTTAGTTATATTTCTTTTCTCACGAAATCTCATCTCATTCACACACTCATTACCGTATGTCTTCTCTTTCATTTCCGCTTTATGCTTCCATTCTTTCCCACGGTTATTTTCGTGCTATGCTTCTCTTCCATTCTGCCACACCATGTGTATGCAGCACGTATTTAATCTCTGCTATCATATGTCTATATGTTGTAGTGTACAGCTTGGTCTGTGCACATTAGGCGACAGTATATAAACCCCAAGGAAATACTGGACATCCTCTAGTTTAGTTCTCTTGGTTCTTCCCCTTGAGGATCCAGAGCGTAGCTCAACCCCTCCACTCTTTCATGGTTCAATGTGTGTAGCCTAGAGAGGCCTAACCAGCCAATCTTATGAAGTAGCAATCTTCAAGGTTGTTTCAGCGGTTAGTGCAGAAGAGTGTTGGGTTATTTGGGTGTGCCTTCATTGACAAGCCAGTGTTGTGCAATGCTGAGGGCTCTAAAGAGTGGCTGGTTCAGCCCCAAAATGCTGCTATGTGGCAGGTGGCTTACGTAGCAATACAATATGTATGTTTTCTATGCATTTTCAGCCCCTTGATATGTTTTAAAGGTGCACAGACGCTTCTTCTGCATCTAGAAGATGGGGTTTTGACCTGGTGCTGCTGGCCCCATGACACCCTACCACATCCTCTTCTGATCACTGTGACTGCTCACACACACACTTTGTGATTGGCAGAAGTCAGAATACATTATGCTGAATTAAAAACCGCAGGCCAAACAGCGGTGTCACTTGGGAATTGCAGCATCATGCATTGAGAGAACAGAGAGGCTAGGATAGCACTAGGATTATGTGCAAACGGCAATCTACTGAGCTTTGAATATAACCTGAGCTTGGCACAAGGTATCAGAAAGAGTGCATGTTATCAAGCGATGTGAGAAACATGGTGCAAGCTGTGCTGTCCATAAAAGCGGCAGTCAGAAAGCTCAGTCACACATGTCAGATGGCGTTTTGAAGTGGTCACCTATGTCAGATTGCATTTTAGCAGTCACTCATGCTTTGCTGGTTAGAAGCATACAATGTGAGGTTATATGTAGGGCATCAAATGCTAAATACGAGCTTTCTGTCAGATTCTAAATCATCTACCTTGGAAAACAAAGAAACTGCATGCTTGCAGCGCTTCTCATGGTTGTCTTCAAAGAATGCCCTCTCTGCATCAGATGATTCCTTTACCTGCTTGAATCCATAAGCCACCCAATGAAACAGGCCGCCTGGACAGTACTGTGTAAATGACTGTCTAACTTCGCTGCCCTGAATAGCAACGTTTCCATGGCGCAGTGTTCCAGAGGGCAGAAGGATTGTGGATCCAGGGGGAAACTCAATCACAAGGCCTAAGTCGAAAAGAACCAAGTGGCCCCCAGTCCTGGGGTTGTACAAGCCGCATATGAAGATGGCACAGAGTCCGAATGGGACGTTGGTGCTGTCAACATGTTCCAATGTAACAACGCAGGGACCGCAATTGAATGAACAGGTGGGAAAGATGCTGTTCTGAAATGATTTTCTGAAATGGGGGTATCTCTGGAACAGGGGGTCCAGATGGTCTATGTACTCCTTGTAGAGCTTGGGCGCATAGAAGGCGAACGCATCTGGGATTAAGGTAAGAGGGGGATGCTGGATGGGGTGGTGTTACCTACTACACATAAATCCAGCAGCTCGAATGAAGGCTTTGTCAGAAAGGAATTTGTCGATCACGGTTTGTTCAGACGTGCTATGTGACAGATTTCTAGGGGCATAGATAGGTGAGGAAGGGGTGTGTTTGAGTTTCAGATGCACATACCGTTTGGCCGCTTCCATGTGAAACACCAACAGAGATTGCACAGAAATTCCCCCTCCGATCGTGGGCAGCTGCATCTAAATTGGAGGCTCTGTTTTGTAGCAGGTTACTCATTTGACTGTGGACATCGTCCCAATCAGGACCATGCGGGCGACCGGCCAGCATCGTGATGATGTGATCCTCTTCATCAGTGATCGCAACAGGAGTTCTGTAAATTATTGAAGCAATGCAAGGTTATAACAAATGAAAACATACTGTCCATCCCATTCGACAAGAATAAAGCCATCGACTAGAAGCTCCTCCAATAAGCACTCTGTCCGACGGTTGGAGGTCTGCTGCACGCTGACAAAAGCGCCTTTGGCCACTTGCAAGTTTTTTGCATTGAAATGTGCAGGCATGTTGATAGGCTTAGGATACGTCTTAGATGTAGAGGGCCAGGGGTGGCTTGGCTGTGAGGTCTTGTTTTTAGCACGCTTTGCTCTCCTCTGAGTGAGGGACTGAGCGTGCCTGGTGGATGGATGTGGGTAGTTTATTGGTTCTGGAGGTGGGTGCAGGTCAGACATCACACAGTTAGGCTCTTCCAAGGAGGACCCCTCATGGTCACTATGACCAGAAAGGAAAAACTTGGTTTCTCTTCAAAGAGTGGCATCGATAGCAGCTTTAAATTGGGTGCGAGGGGCCAAGTTTTCTGGCATAGTTGGGTTATGCTGATTAAAATGGTTTATGAAGGAGTCTTGACGGGGTTATCTGCAGGAGGCTGGAACTTGGTGGGAAGAGGAGGGGTGAGTGGAAGCAGCAAGGTGACAGGCACAGACTTGAAATGGTGTAAAATGAAACAACGTCAAACAAAATTTGCTTGGCTGATGAGCCAGGTGCTAAGGCTGTGAGGGGGGGTCTGGCGCCGTGATGGTGAGGCCATCAAAGAAGGTTTGAGTCGCATGCTAGCAGGATGCTGTGGTATAGCTTTGACGCAGGTCAGAGCGCATGTAGGTTTCTGTTGTAAAGTCTACCTACCGCATGTGAGTGAGAGCTCTACCATGTAGCTAAGAAATCAAAGAAAAAAATCAGCATGCTACAGCAAGTAGGCCTACCTTTTTGTGTTGGCTGCAAGTCCCTTCGTGGTCAAGGGAATGGTGGTAAAAAAGCAGTTAGGGTTGGGTGGATGGATGGATGGATACCTACCATCCTTCAAACACGACAGGTATGCATACGTCTTGCTGATGGGAGACATGGTTTCAACAAGGCAAGAAGAGGTTCTCAAAGTGAGAAATCTGACATGTGTTTGGGTGCTGTATTGTTAAGCGCTAGATGAGTCAGTCATGGTCATCAGTCACACGTTAGCTGCGGTTTGTAAGTGAAGAAGGAAACGCAGTCCTAGAAAACAAATCGTACTCGGGAAGAAGAACATATACAGCATTTTAACCACGTTAGCATGGCAGTGACGGTTGGGTTTGGTTATTTCATACACCGGTGGCAGTAGTTAGCCATGAGAGTCAGTCACACATGCTAGTCATTTTGGTTGAGTAGCGGCCAGTCCGGAATTGGGTACGTTTGTTGTGAATGACCAAGCCAATGCAATGATGATTTGGGGTTACAATGCTTATTAAAGATGCCTACTGTGACCTAAAACCTACCAGAAAGATCATTGATGTTGGAGGCAATAACGAACAAGAAATCCAAGAGGTTTGAGGCTGTCCAGGAGAGGTCCCTGCCATTCTTGTATCCTAACCACACTGCAAAGTGAGCGCGTCCATCTTCGCTGCATGGGAAAGCATCCAAAGGGATTCCGAGGAGCTTGAAAACTTTGTTGCGTAACAACGTAATCTCCCACACGTAGAAAGGTAGCCCAAGAATCCATTCTTGAAGATCTTCATCCTTGCATAAATGAGCACTGCCATCCCAAGACCCTTGATGGTCCACGCCATCAATCTTTGGGCATCCGCAGGATGTGCACCTGCCAGGATTATTGGACGATCAGAAGGACGACCAAAAGTTGCTATACTTGGGGGATCCAATCCAATGCATGAGGTCACAAAATTTAAGAGAGCTGTGGGGGTGAAGGATGGTGCAACCAAGCAGCATATGCGCCATACATGTTCCCTTGTGAGAGTTGAGAAAGTTGGAGACAACTGAGCACTGTGATAAGAGAGTAGCCGTTAAATTGGTTCGTAGCGACTTGATTGCAGCAGGAGGGGGGTGCTGGTCGGGTTGATGGTGATTGGAGCTTAGCGAAGATGGTGGCGTGTATGTGTTAGCGTTGGGGGTTGGTGTGGTTGGCTCTTCAGTGCAGATGAACCTAACATGGCGACGGTGTTGGGTTTGGGAAAGGTCAGGCCCACCAGGTTGGTTAGCCAGATGCTTAGAAAATGGGTTCTGCCTTCTGTTGATGCTGGATGGGGTAGATGAGGGGGATGAAGGTGGTGGTTGTTGGTGCTGGGATATAAACCGAAGGGTGGTGTTGTGTTGTGGGGTTGAGGTTTCTACCATCAACTTACATTTTTTGGTGGGCTGAGGCTTGTATAAATCCTCGCCTTCCGATGAGGAGGCAGATTGATCATCGCCAGGTGTCTAAGTACAAGGTTAGCTTAGACATCTGTGAAAGGGTTGGGGGCTAAAGGTTGCGCATGTCTGAAGTGAAAAATGCGACTGAAGATGAGCGTAGAGGTCCAATGGCAACACAGAAGTTGCACACAGGGAACACCTATAGCCCCTTTCATCCTCCGCAAGATGATACACCCTATCTATTTAGATGGCATATTAGCAGCGATCAGTAAGCGAGGTGGATGTGTGTACCGAAAATGAAGAGGATTAAGTTACGGGTCTCAGCATGGGTGTCAATGTGTCACAATGCATCAGGCATGGACTTGAGGCAGAATGGGCATTTTGCAGACGCTCACATGGTAAGAGGGTGGTTTGAATGAAGGGGGACATCAAGAGATGGTTTAAAGAAGGGTGGAGGGGGCTACTGGATGTGTTGGTGGTGAAAGGAAGGGATGGGCTGGGGCTTACACAGGGAGTTTTAAGAAGAAACATGTTTCAGGAACACCCATCGGCTTGGCTTATGTTTTTTGAGGACAGGCGGCATGGGAGAAACCAGAAAAGGTCAAGGAGTTCAAATTAAGGCCTAAGGTTGATAAATTAATGGCAAGTCTTAATATAGGAGGTTGGTTGATAACCACAAAGAAGAACTTGGGCTAGGCACCGGATGGTAAAGGGTGACTTCGGATACCAAATAGCAGCGTATTGAAGAAGATATCATTGGAAGGAATATCTGGTTGCAAAGAAAGTAGTGTTTGGATGTTTAGGTATATAAAGGGGTGCATAGGTGGGGTGGGGCTTGTTCGTCACAAACACCAATGTCAGCCAAGACCATATGTCCATATTGCTTTGAGCACCTGGACAAAAACTACCGTAGGTTGGAGCGGCATGTCAAGGCCAATCATAATGAAGCTGAAGCGTTAACGCTCTACACGTTTGGTTGGTACCGCATTTTTCAGGCAAGGAAGGAGCTTATGCCAGGTGCAGGTCAAAGTTGGAGCCTCAGAGAAAAAGATGGGTGGTTCAAATGCCTGACATGTGCATTCTCAGGGCTACCTTGGGATATATTGGTGCATTGGCACAAAGATCACCTGATGGTCAATGTGAGTTAAATCAGTGGCTTGTTGTGGTTGGTAACGTAAAGGATGTAGGTTTGCGACGGCAGCACACAGGGTTCTGAGGGTTAATATTGGTGTTCAGATGAGCTGTGAGGTGCGGAAGGCCATGTGGTTGCTGGGGAGGAAAAGTTGTGAATGCGGTTGGGTGTGACTGACATATCTGAAGACTTACAACGCAAAGGGGAGGTGGTGTTGTTAATGGTTCCAAACATGAGCAGCCTAAATAGTAAGGGAAAGGCAGAGCAGGTTATGTTCCCGTTAGTCCTGTGCCATTACTGCTGTCGGTTGTTCCAAAATTTGACTTTCTGGTCTGACATGTGGTGGCCAGTCACAAACATCAGTCAGCCATGTTGTGGTGTGCAAGATAATTCATTGATGTACGTAGCTAATCTACCTCTTTAAATGTTCTGAAAATGTGATGAGAAGCAAGGCGAAGTTAGATAAGGTGTCTGTGGAGGACACGGGCTGCGTAACCCATTCTGTAAACCTGGCTAGAGGTGTTGCTAAGGACAGGGGTAATTGGAGAGACAAGGAATTGGAAACGGTGGAAAGAAAGCTCCTTGAGTCATTGTCATAAAGGTAGATTAAGGCAACAATGCTGGGTAATAGGTAGGGGATTTCACTTGGGCAATCATTGGGAACGATTCTGTTACCCCTTGCGATGGACAGGTGGCTACAGGGTACACGAAAAGGAACCCAGCACAGATGACATGAAGGTCAGAGAATGTAATTATCCCTGTTCTTTGAACGAAGGGCGGAGACTACAGAAGGAAAGCAATAAGAGCGTTGGTGTTCATGAGGCCCTACCTGGGGCTCACCTAAAACCTAGCAGTCTATGCAGTTAATTGTTGTCACGCGAGCAATAATTGCACGCAGCACTTGCATTCCCTGCATTCCTGCATCGTAGGCAGCATTGACAAGCTCTGCATTGCTGAGAACAGATGCAGACGTGGAGATGACATGGGGGTTAGATGTAGCTGGATCAAGGCCCATGTGTTGTAGTTAGCAAACGTCGAGTGGCTACGCCACTGCTTACTTAATCATTTCCTTATTTTCGTCTTCGGTCTTTAGCTACACCTCAGTGACTTACTACCAAGTACACTGAGATAAGACCTATCCATACTACCCATTACAACCATTCTAACCATATTGTAGCTTACTTGCTGCTATAGGTAATTCATAGTGACTTACTACCAAGTACACTGAGCTTACTTGCTGCTACACCATGATGGGTTGCTTTACACAGGGAAGGTCAAAGTGAAGGACCTGCGGAATGGCGACGTCGGAATGCTAAAGGTACAGCTTAGGGTGGGGGTGAATGGGGGTGGGTTAGCGGGTTACCTTGGAAAGATCAAAGCACCGGTCACAAAGGGAGTTTTTCAAGGATGAGGCACAGGAATGCACGTCTGGATCAAATGGCTGGAATGTCAAACAACGGCAGGTGTTTGTTTGCAGGAAATGGGCCATAGATCTTTGCCCGCTGTGATCTGGATCCTCGGAAGCAGGGAGGCGAGGTATGGTGCTCCATATGGTGATGGCTTCAGAGGCATGTCCGTCACATCCAAGACGCCCAGACTCTTGAAGAAGGGACAACATATCTAGTGGTTCCACAATTATCGCATACCACACCCCAGGGAAATCAACCCCTTCAGCAAAGCATATCGTGGCAGCAACCTACTGAACATGGCCAGACCTCCAAGCTTGAAAGATGCATGATTTTTCTTCCTTGTTATCCTTCTCATCGGATAAAATGTGGCTGGTATATGCAGGGATTTTGTTGCGACCTTCAAGGACAGTGTTCCAAGATCAAGGAGCAACGACTAAATCATATACTCCAACGCAAGGCACTCGGCGGACAAACACACACTACTGGATAAAGAGGAGAGGAGAGGGAGTATTCCTTAATACCAAGCCTTGGAGGGCAAAGTACAAATGGATTAGACTGGGGATTCCAGTCGCAAAGTGTCTAATTTATATACATTTGAGAATGGCGCACAGACCAAGCAGTGCATGTGAAGAATTACTATAAGAAGGTAAAGTAGTGGAGTGGGAAAGGAAAAAGAAGAAAAGAAGAAGCGGAGATTAAATACATGAGGCATGATGTCATATGACATCATGGATCTAGCCTCAGATCAGGTGATAGTTCGCATGGTCATGTGCTGATCACGTGATCAAGAAAAGAGAAATGATAAGTTTGAAAAAGTTTGAAAATATGGTATATCATAACACTTCTTTTAATGACAATGATTACGAGGGCTAACAATGTTGAGTTATGAATAGAGAGAAGCAAGGGTGTTTTTATTGGTAAGGAATCTTTAGAATCACCTTTGTTATGTGATATTTAGGTTAGAGTTACATTACAGGCAGAGCTCCTATATATTCTGTGTGGTGGTGCATTGCTTGTGGTGTTGAAGGAGAGAAGGTATACAATGAGTTGTTAGGTACAAACAAATTGTAGACTACTTGATTGCGAAATGCTAGCCAGGTTGTGTACTATTGATTGAAACCCGTGGGGTTTCCAGCCTGAGACAAGACCTTGACCTGTGAGTGGGCCAGGTGAGCTGTGATCCCAGGCCAGTCTGCATCATTTGACAATTTAAGTGATGCGCATTGTGAATTGGGTCTTGGATAATGGGCATAAGCCTGTTTTGGGGTGTTTCCATGCAAAGAGATGAGATCTGGTGGGACCATTATTGATGCGTAAGTGATTGATCCAGGCCACTTCTGGATCTGTTACACAACCAGGATGTGGTGCACACTTTATGGTTTCTCTATTTACCTGTTTGCATTTGGTGGCTGGCATGGCGAAGCATAAGACAGAAAGTCCATTGGGGTCTTGTAGGAAAGTGACGTCCTGACAGGTGATGTGTTCGGTAACATCAAAATTATTTATTGTCTTTACTGTGAACTCTCCTAATCTGGCGATGCAATAGAAAGTTATAACCATGCACATAAAGATGGCAGTGTCGCATGGTTTCTTCAGGTTGAGTTGCAATCAGATAATTTTTATGTCCTCAATTGTCATTGGTGGGCACTTTGGTCTTTTGGAACCTAGAGGAGCTAGCTTTGTTGCACCTTGCAGCGTGTGGAAAAGTTTGTCAGCATTTATGGACCAGGGGTGTCCATGCAGTAGGTGTCAAGCTCGCAAGCCGGCTGTGTAGTTGGTTATGGTGGAGCCTGCATGAGCACCTGCACAGCTCAAAAGGAAAGCAAGTAGGAGGTTTTGTGAAATTGGGCAGTGTTCTGATTCGGAAATATGATTGAAGTTGCAATATACATGAAATATGAGGAGGCTGTTGCCATACAGTTTCTTGGTGCTGTTTGCCCAAGAAGCACCAATACTGTAACTTCTAGGATGCAGTCCAGGGTTTGCTCAGACAGGTCCAGTCTGATTAACAGATTTGATGGGATCTAGAGGCGGAGCCTATCTTTGGCCAGGCAGTGTGGACAAAGTGGGAATGGGCACGGGCACAGGTTTGGCTGGTATGGGCAGGGTCTGCTGGAATTGGCCAAGTATTTATGCAGGGTGGGGGGGGGTTGGTGCAAGCAGTGAGTTGAAACGTGAAAAGCTGGAATCAAGAGTTTGGGAGGTCATTAATGAGGAGCTCATTCTCAAGCTGGGTCTCTGCTCAGGTCTGTTCTCTTTCTTCCTGCAGGTCCCATATTTGACTGAGAGTGCGTGATGTGGAGTTGGAGTAACTGCCTTCTCTGAGTTCTCTGAGTTCTTGTGCTGAAAGAGGGTCAGTGGCGTTATGGAGGAAATCCTGGAGATGCTTGGGTATAGGGATGGGTAGGAGTAGAAGGTCAGCAGTTCCATAGAGGCCCCAGGATGGCTGATCTGCAGGATTGTTGGTGCTGGGTACATAGCATATTGTAATGCTGCAGATCTGCTGGGAAACTACAATGAAAGTGTGGATATGCTTGAATAGTTAGTTGACTGCACGGTTGCAATATCTTCCAACTTTCCAAGCTTCGATAACTCTGGTGTTGTCTCCATAAACAGTGAGGTGCTGTGGGTGGTCAAAGAGAGTCTCAAGAGAATGGAGTAGGAGGTCAAAACCAACCACTTCTGCCCATCTGATGTCTTTGGTTCCTCTGTGGGAGAACCAATTGGATCTGAGCCACCAGGCTCTTCAATGCTTGCTGATAACAATACTAATTCCAACACCAGAACTGGCATCTGAGAATGCCCTTGTATTGTGGCAAGTTGGTGGGGGGCAGATGGGCTGCATGATAGAGTTTGAGGCGAGCTTGTTTGACCACCAGGTTAGGTCTTTTTCTAGTCCTTTGTTTGGGCGATGCGGTAAAAAGGGATTTTTACTACACATTGCCAACATGCTTTCTAGTTTCTTTAGGTGGGCACATCCTTCCAGCAGTACAGCGGCTGCATGTAGAAGTTTACCATAAAGCTCTTCCATGTGTTTGAGGTTGTGACCTGGTCAATTTGTCCATTCCTTGATGGCTGTGCAGTACCTTTCTATTTTGGGTTGGCTGAGAGAGATGGTACATGTTTCTAGATTCCATACAAAGCCTATGTATAGGTTGGAGCTAGCAAAGGGTTGATCCTTGGATTTTTCCCAAGGAATACCTAATGAGTCTGATATTTTGTCAATGTTGGAGAGGTTGTAGGTGAAAAAATCATCGTCACTTGAGCAGTGGGATGATTTTGTGAGGTCTTGTATTGGCTGGCTGCAGTCTTCACTGAATTTGTTGGTTACACTGTCAGGCAAGGTATCCTGTGTCTCTGTTAACCATGAAACTCCAAAATATTGCAATTTCATCAACCACTCTACTTGACCTCATCATAGACAAGTATGATCATCTCATCCTTCAGAATCCCTGGTCCACTAATGAATTCATCACCTTGGAACCTTCCAATGGCAGCCCCTCCTACATCCTGAACCTTCTGGTAAAGGACCCTGCAGGCAACAACATCATGCTAAGCACAAATCAGGAGAAGGCAGCCACATTAGCCAAAACCTTCTTCCCCCCCCACCACTCACCTTCTCCACAAATGCAGACTACACCTACCCAGATCCTCTCCAGATCCCCCTAGGGGCCCACAACAGAAGCCCAGCTTCTCTGTACCATAGCCAAACTCTGCCCACAAAGCCCCTGGCTCTGATGGTGTCAGGAATATTGTCTTCAAGGAATGCTCAGACCTGCTGAACCTATATCTCCTTACAATCTTCAATACTGCCCTTCGCCTCAACACCTACTATGACCCCTGGAAAGAATTCACTACCATAGTCCTCCAGTCAGTCCATCCAATGTTCCAGCTTGACCTTCTTCATGGTATTCAAGTATTTGTCCTGTAGATGGTGAGATGTGAGATGTATGGGGTGGTTGCATAGGGTGTGCATCTGGAAGGACAGGGAGGATGCTTTGAACACTTGCTTCTTCATATTAGACAAGTTTTTCATCCACCATCACCTTGAGTTGGGTGAGGGTTTCATGAGTGGAACAGTTGCCTTGATCATGTCTAGTATGGCTTTGGAGACCCCAGAGGTCAGGGTTTGGAATTGGGCATCATTATTGGATGATCTGATGGGGGTTGATGTGTTATAGTGCAGACTTAAGCAAGGTGTTGAAAATTTTCCAATCTGCCACTCTGAAGTCACAGTTAGGGCCAAGGTCTTGATATATTGAAGTAAGGTCCAGTTGCATGGGGGTCAGGATATGATCTAATTTAGGGCAGCAGGAGGTGGGATTAGTGGTGCATGATATATGAAGAAATAGATGCGAAAAGAAGCACAATGAAGACAAGTTGAGTCGGACGCTCGCAACTGTTCCATTTATTCGATTTCATCTCTTTCTTTTCCTTCCTTTTCTCATTTCGATTCTTACTGTTTTATTTCTCATACTTAGACTTACGCTATGAACAGCATGCATGAACCATGCACAGATTCATGTCGGATTCGGATTGGACGACATTGCACCCAATTGGACGCGCACATCGCCGGATTCAGATCAGATGGCACTGGACACATGTGCTTCGCTTGAGCACGGATCGCATTGGATTCGGATTGTAACGACGAACATGCCATCCTTCCCTATCCGCTCATTGCTACCACCACATCATTGCCGTCTCACAAGCGCTTTGTTCACTTGGTATTGCCATTGTCACCATCGCTGTCGCCATTCACTCTTTTCAAATTCAGCCGTTTCAGCATGCACATCACTATTGTTACACTCAGATTGCATCAGACACGCTGGATTTGCATTGGACAACATTGAATGAAATTGGACGCACACATCACTGAATTTGGACAATCTGGCCGTTTCAACATTGCTGTTTCACACTCGCCTTGTTCGCTCAGTATCACCATTGCTGTCCATTCCATTATCCATCACCACCCAACTATCATCATTTTGCCCTTGCTAGCGTTTGATTGGTGTCACTACTGTCAGTGTGCCATTCATTCCATTTCCGAATCTGACCATTTTCGTGTGCATCATTATTTCGATCCAATGAAGAAATAGATGAGAACAGATGCAGACGCACACATGCAGATACACACTGGATTCGGATTGAATATGTCGGACGTGCTTGGATGTGCAGTGAATTGGAGGAGATCACATGGGATACAATCCAGATTCGCACAGGGTGGATTCCTGCCCTATCTACCATTGCCATCATCATTATCCAGCTCACCACCACTATTCCGTTCGCCAATCAGTCCCACTATGAACCGCTGTACCTGATTGTCAGTCTGACTGAGGACAGTCAGCATTCGAAGTCCCCCTTGGATGTAGGGAATATTGTAGATATCCCCTAGGTTCATAGGGGTGGATTTCCCCTCTTTTCACTACCATCTTGTTTGCTTGTCTCTTATCTTACCTTAGCATTACTGTTTTGGTTTTATTATTTCTTTCATTAGTCACTATATTATTTTTGTATTCTCAGGGAATGACAGCTTAGCTTTTACCAGTGAGCAGCTCACCTTGTTTTTCATCGTCTTCGTCTCTGGCCACCATTGGCCCTTCGTCTTTTATCTGTTCTTTTTCCCATTGCTCGACCATATCCAGACTCGCTGGATTAGTCATTGTTGCCGTGCATCATCACACAACTCCTCCCACCGAACCTGTAATACCAACCCCCTGGGTCGAGAATACTTGCACCCACCTTTCTTATCTTTTGGTTTTCACTCTTTGAAAACCTTTCTTTTCTTACAATGGACAGTGCAACTAGGAGCTGCCATTGTAGATGGCTAAAATAATCTACAAATCCTACAAACCCAATGTGACAATCAAACAGCAGAGATTGCCATGTTAAAGACACAAGACAAGTTGCTGGAGGCAGTGGTGGAGGTGGTTCATCAAGCCACAAAGTAGAAGTGTTTGCTAACCCCAGTGATTACGAGGGCAGCAAAGGTAAATTTGAGGAATGGTGGGCAAAGATGTAAGGATGGTTGGAAATCAACAATCACTCCATTCCAAGAGAATTATATGATGCCATATTAGCAGTCCTTTCCCAACTTAAGGAATCAAAGGCAGGGCAATTTGCCCAAATGTGGATTAAATGTGGCCACAAATATAACTGGAATATGTTGGTAACAGAAATTGAAGCACTATTCCAACCAACCAACCAACAAGATTGGGCAAAAGATCAGCTCAATAGATTTACCAAGGGTCACTCCCCACCTGAAACAACCAGAAAGATCAACACTAGATTCTTAGGTCACAACACTAGTCCTAGCTAGAGAGAGTAGAAGAGGAAAGAATGTCACAAGGTCTTTCTGGGAAGAAACCAAGTGAACTAGACTGGGGATGCCAGTCGTTGTCCACAGGGCTTTTATAGTATTGGCATATATGCACAGACCAAGCTGTGCATGAGAGTACATGGCTACATAAGTACATAGGGGGAACAGAGATTAAATACATGCTGCACACACATGGTGTGGCAGAATGGAAGAGAAGCATGGAACGGTGATTACCGTGAGAAGAAATGGAAGCATAGAGCAGAAATGAAAAGGAAGTCATATGGTAATGAATGTGGGAATGAGATTAGATCTCATGAGAACATGAATATAACTAAATAGGAAAAGAGCGTCTGTGAGCACAAGAGAAGAAGAAAGAAAAGTTACAAGTCCACTGTTATGTTGTGTAACAAAGTGACAATTTTCATTTTCTTATCTTATCTCATCTTATCTTATCAAGCCATGCAATTATCTTATCGCACAACATAACAGTGGACTTGTAACTTTCTTTTCTTTCTCCTCGTGCTCATAGACGCTTATAGTTATATTCATGTTCTCATGAGATCTCATCTTGTTCCCACACTCATTACCATATGATTCCCTTTTCATTTCTGCTCTATGCTTCCATTCTCTCTCATGGTTATTACCATACATGCTTCTCTTCCATTCTGCCACACCATGTGTGTGCAGCATGTATTTAATCTCCGTTCCCCCTATGTACTTACATATGGAACTCTGGAACTCTGGAGTTGCGTCTCGCACGAGATCGCACTGGAGTTCACTGTAAAGACTCAGAGTGAGTTCAGAGAAACGGAAAAGAGACTTGGAAGAAATATGGGATATGACAGTATCCCCCTCTTAGGCCTGAACCCCTGAAGGCCTTAGTGAGGAACAATGTGGGAGTTTCCTTTTGGAGTCTGAAAAACAAGTGTGAACTATAAAGTCCCAAAATTCAGTTGCTTCCTGCTTCCACTCACAAAACTACCATGGCCAACAATGACTTCCAGAGTTGGTCTGATGCTCATCTTGTAGAGGATGAGAACGATGATGAAGAGCTGAGCGTTGCCAAGTTTGGCGAGTGACAAAGAAGGGCGAAGGTGTGGAAGGAGGAAGCGGAGTGGAAGGTGCATGAGGAGGCAGAAAGGAAGGCAGAAAGGAAGGTGGAGGAGAAATGCACGAAGGCAGAGACAGAGGCAAAGCGCAAGGCCGAGGAGGCAGCCAAGAAAAGGGTGAGTACAACCACCCAAAGCCAGAGTATCAGAGCTAATGGGGAATGGCCAAGGAGGTGCAGGCACAGCAGAGCGTTGCAAAGGGGAAAGGGAAGGAGAAGGTGGAAGGTCCGCCAGATTGCAACAGGTGTACAGGGAAGGGAATGGTGTGTGAATGTGGGGGCAGCAAGTCCAAGTCTTGCCAAGGGTGCATCGACACAAAGGTAAAATGTGTGAGACTGGGGCAGGAGGTGGTGGAGCTGCGAAAGCAGACAAAGGGACAAGAGGGATCTCTGGAGGAGCAGAGAAGGAAACGACACTGAGTAAGCCTGGAGTCGAGCGAGGACGAAGAGGAAGAGGGGTCGTCGCTGCAGGTGGCAGGTGGCGACTTCTCGCAGGTGACAAGAGTGCTGATGCATTAGAGAATGTAAGGGAGGCTTTGGATGCAACATATGATGCATTGGAGTCATCAGAAGAAGAGGAGGAGGAGGAGATCAGTGCGGAGGAACAGGCGGAGGCGGCAGTGGAGTGAGAGGAGTTGAGGGAGGAGGCTTGCAAGCCCCACCCAGGATCAGATATAGAAGTCCTGTAGATAGTTCTTCAATTCTAAATTCTTTTCATTATTGCCCCACTAAAGGTCCGGATCTGTCAGGGTACTTCGTGTGAAAGTCCTGTACCAAATCTGAAGCATGTCCTAACTCCATGGCTAATAGCCAAGATGTTTCATTGTCAGTTCCTTCGTATCCTAACCATCTCACCAAGTAAAGCAATTGGCAGTGGTGACGTCGACGATTGATTTTGAAGTCGAGGATCTCTGAGATCTCAAACTCTGGTTCACCATCAATTTTGACCGGAGGTGGTGGAGGTTGGATTCTACTCGGAATGACGTTTGGAACGGAAGGTTCCAACTGAGAGACATGGAAGACGGAATATATGGACTTCATAGAGTCCGGGAGACAGAGTGTGAAGGAGTGGGATCCAGCCTGAGCGATGATGGTATAAGGTTCTAAGTTCTTTTCAGAGAGTTTCTTAGAGGGCCGTGTAGAGCGGAAATACTTGGCTTTGATGAATACTTGATCTCTGACTTTGAAGTCTGGAGCCGGCATATGCTTAGCATCTGCAGGTCCTTGGTATCGCTTTTGGGCATGGGCCATTTCCTCTCAGAGGAATTTATGAAGGGAGTCAAGGTCTACGGAGCATTTGGGGTGAACTGTGATGTTGGGGTGGTAGCCTTTGTTAGCAAAGAACGGAAAAACACCAGTGGTAGCATTCAGAGCATTGTTGTAAGAGAACTCTGCGAGGGGCAGGAGTTCGGACCAGTTGTCTTGCTGGTAGTTGCAATAGATCCAAAGATACTGTTCAAGCATTTGGTTCATTTGTTCTGTCTGACCATCGCCTTCCAGATAATAATCAGATGTGAAGTGAAGGCGGATGTCTAAGGCTTTCCCAAGTGAGTGGAAGAAATGAGATACGAACTCCGAGCCTCAATTGGAGGTGATGTGGGAGGGAACTCCATGCTTCGAGAAGACATGGAGTAGGAAGAGTTGTGCGAGCTCCGGGGATGTGATTGTGTCATGAGTCGGGATGAAGATACATTGTTTGGACAGACGATCTACAATTACGAGTATGGAAGTATATCCAGAGGACGCAGGGAGTTGTTTGATGAAGTCCATGGAGATGGAGTTCCATAGCTTCTCAGGAATGGGGAGTTGTTTTAGGAGACTGTATGGCTTATGTCTCGGAACCTTCGTGCGAGCACAGGAGGTGCAGGACAAGACGTACTCTTTGACAAATGTCCAAATGCCTGGCCATGTGTATTCTCAGTGAATAAGTTCAAGGGTCCAATTCTGTCCAAAGTGTCTGGAGAGGGGATGATTGTG
>JBBPQE010000449.1:0-19653 GCA_038092335.1 Boletus vinaceobasis
CCGGTAGCCGTCCAGCTACCCAAACCCATGATCAAGGAGACGACCTCTCCTTCTCTGAATCCTTGAATCCCCGGTAGCCGTCTCGCTACCAGAACCCTTGACCCTAGAGTTTACGCTCGTCCCTACCCGGGCCAAGCATAACACTCGCCACCCTAGAAGACTGGGATATAGAGGCCCTAGACGTCAAGACTGCTTTTCTTTTCAGTGATCTTGATGAAGAAATCTATATGGAGCAACCTGAAGGTTTTGTTAAGAAAGGTTCAGAGAAGAAAGTTTGTCACCTTTGAAAGGCAATTTACGGCCTGAAGCAAGCAGTGCTTCAATGGAATAAGGCCCTCCACCAGTCTTTACTGAAGATGGGTTTCGCTCGTACCCACTCAGACGCTGGTATATATGTTCATTTTAATGGCAAGGATATTATTATTCTTGTCATTTATGTTGACAATGCTCTCTTTATGGGTAGTAACAGGAAATACCTCCTAGAGATCAAATTGCTCTTTATGAAAAGATGGGAATCTTGCGACCTTGGTGAAGCAAAGGAATACCTTGGAATGCGTATTACCAGAGATCACAAGAAACGAACTCTGAGACTTGATCAGTGTGCTTACGCTGACAAAGTTATTAAACGCTTCCAACTGGAGAACTGTAAAGCAGCTCCTACGCCGCTCCCGTCTGGATATATTCCTTCTCCTTCCACCATTGAAGCAACCACTTCTCTCCATTCTCGTTACCGGTCAGTCATTGGATCACTGTTGTACATCATGCTCGGAGCATGGCCTGACCTCACCTATTCTGTAATCAAGATGTCGCAATTCTCTTCGAATCCCTCTGAGAATCACTTGCAGAAGGCAATGTATATTATTCGCTATCTATCCTCTACTAAGGATCTCTGCCTGTTGTATCAGGGGATTGATAACCATGGTTTCCTTGGTTATAGCGACACTGATTGGGGAGGTGACATTGAAACACATCACTCTACAACGGGTTACGCTGTCTTCCTTGCTGACGGAATAGTCTCCTGGTTTTCCAGACAACAACAGAAGATTGCTCTTTCCTCCACTGAAGCAGAGTATATTGGCATGACTGAAGTCACCAAACAACTCACTTGGATACAGTCATTATTTGGTGAAATTGGTTTCCCGAATATTCCACCTGTTGACCTCTGTATTGACAACCAAGGTGCTATCTTTCTTGCTTCAAATCCTGCCCAAGAAGGACATACAAAACACATTGAAATACCCTTTCACTATATACGGGAATGTGTTCAGGATGGAAAGATCAAGCTTTATTATATTCAGGTGAAGGATCAGACTGCAGATATCTTCATAATAGTGAGGGGGAGTATTGAAACTATTTAGTTTCTTATTGTCTAATGGACTATTTCCTATGTTACAAGACCTATTTATACTTACACCTTTAAGCCTTGTGCTTTGCACCTAGACGTGTCTTTATAGACTGCTCTAGACTTTGATCATGTGACCTATAATGTCACAGTCCAGACCTATGACATCAGAACCCTCTACCCTGATTCTAGACTCATGACGTCATATAATCAGTCATGCTGACTAATGCTGACTGAGAGGCTTACTGATACAGCCAATGACATATCACTCTCATGGTCTAAGGGCTTACTATATACAGTTCAATCTCCGCTTAAACCTTACTCTGTGTAGTATATAGGCTGGGACTCTTCGTCCCAATATCACTAAGTTCTCATCAAGTCCTTCTAGTGCCCACAAGCACATCTTAAGCTACAAGCTTATTCTTTGTCAACACTTCAAAGTTTGATTTCATCTCTCAAGTACAGACTCATACCTGCTTAGTGAGTTTCTCCACTGAGCTTCATAACTACCCTGCTCACCCTCGGCTGCACACACAAAGAAGCCATTGTACAGCTTCTTTAGACAGGATGTATGCAATTTCTGAGAGTTTTCCCTAGGGAGCAGAAACTCATAGATACCTCTTGCCACGACTCATCAGATGAGTATACATTTGGCACAGATTGCAAACAGCATCTAATTTTCTTTCAGTAGGGCCAGGTACTCAACATTATAGATGGAAACCACAAGGTCTTATATTATACATTGCATAAGCATCATACATAGGTAACTTCTGCTGTTACAAAGATGGAGGACCCCCTATCATTTTCCCCGTCTCCCCTCTGTTGAGAGCCAGCATGTACTGGCAGAGTGTACACTACTGAGACATATCTGAGGTTCAGCTTAATTATAGAATGTAGTGTTTCGAATGAAGAACTCTCTTCTAACTCAGACTAGCTGAGTCTTAATGTGAATACACAAAGTGTGTGAACTACTCTCCTAATACGGTAGTGTAGTGAGTATAACGTTCAACACTCCCCCTTATCTAGTATATGGTAGTAAACTAAGATATAAGTAGGTAAAATCAATCACACAATCAAGGTTGAAAGGCAAGGTTTCCAAACTCCAAACCAAGTTGGGATCTGAATTTCTCAAACTTGACATTTCCAAGGTTCTTTGTAAACATATCCACTGGATTGTCATCTCCTGGGATATAAAATAGTTCAACTTGTTTGAAAGTCATTACTGCATCGCGTACATAATGGTACTTGATGAGAATATGCTTGGATCTCTTGTCAGTGACTGGATTTTCAGCTATAAATAGCGATCCTTGATTGTCACCACAGACAGGAATGGGATTTAGTTTATATCCAAGTTCCTCAAGCATTTGCTTGATCCATATGACTTGGCAAGAACAATTGCTCAAAGCCATGTATTCTGCTTCAGTGGAAGACAGAGCAGTTGTCTTTTGTAAATGTGAATTCTAGAGGAAAACACCATTTGCTAGTTTCAGGTAGAAACCTGTTTGCAAGTGACTGGTTATTTTATCTTGGCCCCAGTCAGAGTCAGTACAAGCAAGTAAACCCTTGCCACTTTCACCATCATAGACTAGTGAGTAATCCAAAGTGCCAAGTAGATACTGGCAGATGTATAGAGCCTTCTTGAGGTGCTCCTGTGATGGATTTGCAGACTGGTGAGCCATTTGTATGACAGCATAAGCAATGTCAGGCCTAGTACCAATCATGAGGTAGAGTCAAGATCTGATTACAGTTTGGAACCAGTTTGGCATTCTGGATCTATCGGATTGTCATTCTTCTCCGGATAATAACCCTGAGGTAGAGGAGTGCGAGCTGGCTTAGCATTGATCATTCCGCAGTGCTCAAGCACTTTATCGAGATAATTCTGCTGGTCTATTATAATGCGGTGACCTTCTCGTTTAATGTTCATTCGGAGGAATTCAGTAGATTCCCTGAGATCTCAACATTCCCACTTTTTCATAAAAGTGGCCTTGAGTTTGTTAACTAAGCTCTTTGAGGGTCTGCAGAATAATGCGTCATTGACATAGATTATAGCAAGTACTATATTGTTTCCTCGCTTGTACACAAATAGGCCGGCATCAGTCTTGAGCCGTTCAAATCCGAGTTCTTTCATGGATTTATCTAACATGTGCCACCAGGTAATCCCAGCTTGCTTTAAGCCATAAATGGCATGTAGAAGCCTAAGTACTTTGGTACCTTTGTATTGAGGGGGTACAAATCCCTCTGGAAACTCCATATAAAGTTCCTCTTCTAGCACACCATATAGGTAGGCAGATCAGACATTGAGTCCAGAAATATACCAGTTACCAAGTGATGCTAGGGCAAGCATACATTGCACAGTTTCAAATCACACAACAGGCGAGAATATTTGATCATAGTCAAGACCTTCTACTTGAGAAAAGCCTTTTGCAACTAATCGGGCACATTTCCAGCCATCGGATTTCTGATCAAAAACCCATCAATTCTTTATAATCTTCCGGTTTTTGGGGCAATCAACAACTTCCCAAACCTTGCATTCTTTAAGCATTTTAAGCTCAGTATCACAGGCCTTCTGCCAGAGAGTTTGCTCATCTGCAGGTAGTTTATTTATCTCCTTGAAGGATCATTCCCAATAATTGGGAGCATTTGATGATTCGGCGAAGGGAATCGCACGTTGGCACAAAAATGAGACTAAACTGTCTCCCCCTTCCGCGGTCAGGCGTTCAACATCGTCTTCTGAAGGTGTCAGAGATGGGGGCATGCCACTGGGGATATTCGGGATGTCCAGAACTGTCAGAACGTTCGGAACGTTCGGAATGGTTTCTCCTACTAGTTTCTTCCACGTAGAGTCCTTCTCTATATCCTTAACCTGCTTTGTAGGGTGTTTGTCACCATAGACATTTCCAAGGCAATTAGGTGCTTGGCAAGTTCGCTCGGAGCGTCGCAACTTAGGGGGTTCCATGCAGGGTGGATGAGGTGCCTGTGGAGCAGTCCTTGGTACCAGGACTGGTTCCAGTTCCAGTTCCAAGACTTGTTCTGGTTCTGAGGTTTGTTCTGGTTCCAGTTGTGAAAAATCCTGTTCGGAAGTACTTGGGTGAAGTGGTTCTGAGTTGGGAGGGTGCAGTTCTGAGTCGGGATGTTGGAAGGAATGCAGAATAATCAGTTCCGGGTCAGAAACATCGGAAACAGAGTTGGAATGACTGGAATTGTTATCTGAGTGGTGAGGATGGAGATCATGTGGAGCATGACTTATAGGCTTATGAGGCCGAGCCCTGGAACACTTCGGAAAGAGGTGCTCATCAAAGATGGCATGAGCGAAACGATGGAGTGTTCTGTTCAGACATATGAACAGATAATTACTGTCATGTTCTGGTGCAATGCCTAGGTACACCATAAGCTGCAATTTAGGCTGTAGTTTGCCTTGTCTTGTCTCATCGGGAATGTGCACATAGGCACTGCATCCGAAAACCCTAAGGTGAGAAATAGATGGTTTCTCCCCCTGAGGTAGTTCAAGAGGGGTTTTCCATTGTAGTCGGTTCATCAGCGTACAATTGTAAACATGGGCTGCATGACACAATGCGAATTCCCAGTAGGAGTTAGATAGGCAAGCGTGAAGACGCATCATCTGTGCCTTATCCATGAGAGTGCAAATTAATCGCTCAGCATGACCGTTTTGTTGGTGCGCATAAGGTGTGGACTGATGGATGTGAATTCCATTATCCTTGAGATATTCAATGAATGCTTTTGAGGTGAACTCCCCTCCGGCATTGGATTTAAAGCCTTTAATCTGGGCATTATATTGTGTTCGTATATACGAGAAGAATTGTTTGGTGCTTTTTAGCACTTGATCCTTGGATTTGATGCAAGTAACCCATGCCATAGATATGTAATCATCATAGAAAACAATGGCATATTTATATCTGTGATACGATTCTGTCTCAAAAGATTTGAGATCTGAGTGAATCAGCTCAAATGGCATGGTTGCCTGTCGCTCAGTATGAGGGAATGATCTGTTGGATTGTTTGCCTAGTTGGAAACCAATACAAATCTTGTCTTTCTTCAGAATGTCTACTTCCGGAAAGTCCTTGATATGTTTTCGTGCGGCTTTAATGACTTCCTTTGACGGATGTCCCAAGTGGTGATGTAGTAAATCATAATCCACAGAAGCCATAGAAATATTCTTAGCATGTGGTTGGAGAGCAGGTGCATGCATCCAGAACATGGTGTCAGTTCCATGTGAATGAAATGACAGTATGATGCATTTTGAGCACTTGTCATAGAATTCGAAGAGTCCCGGAATGACTTTTACAGTCAGACAGCGATCTTTGAGTAAAGTACCCATTGATATGAGCTTGATTGTACACACAGGCATGTGTATTACAGGCAATAATCGTACTTGTATGCCTTTGTAGTCTATAATCACGGTTTCTTCTCCGAGTATTGGAGCCTTTCCGTTTGTGGTTTGTGAGAATCGAGGTTCCACATATTTGACATATTCCATAAAGTCATTTATGTCATGTGTAAAGTGAGCCGAAGCTCCCAAGTCTAAAAGCCACATATTGGGAAGTGGCCCTTCCATGTGTTTAGGTTGTTTACCTTTACTGGACGTTTGAGAACAGTTATCACACGTGGCAAATGGTAAATGTAGTGATTTCATTTCACTACCTACAGCAGACATGTGTACATACAAGTAGATACAACTCTGTGGTGAAGAAAATCGCACATTAGTGTCTGTGTGGTGTGAGGATGAGGGTACTGACCAGGTATCATTTGTGAAACCGAAGTTGTAGTAGTTCCTGAGATAAGACTCAGGGAAATTGTTGTCATCGCTGCCCAATGAGACTATGTGTTCATCATCCACTTCCATAAGCCGGGATGTATCATCATCAACTTCCATGAATCGGGATGCATTATCAGCAACCTGTGTCAACCAATCTTGAAACTAGTGGGACAAGGAGGGAATACCTCCTTGCCAATTTATGTGGCGGTTAGCCACTGGGTCAAGTATGCACACAGTTTCAATGGTAGATGTGACACCCAAGCGATGTGCCAGAGAAATAGCATTCTTGGCATGTGAGAAGGCGGGTTCAATAATTGGTGGCTCTGGAGGTATGCGACAATGTGCAGGGATTGATGGTGGTGGAGTAAGTGGATGGATGTGCCGGGTTGAGAACCATGGATGCAGCAAAGGCAAAGGAGGCAGCGGAGGTTGCTTCAGTGTTGGCGGCATGAGCCTGCTGTCGCTTCTGCTGCTTCTCCTGTCCAGCTTGTGAGCGCTTTCCTTGACGGCATTTCTTGCCATTGCCTTGGGTGGAGGAACCACCTTGTTGCTGACCTTGTTGCTGCTGCTGCTGAAATGAAGGATCTCCCCCTTTCCGTTTTACAGCAGAAACCTTATTCGCCTGTGGATGGGTCGGCTTACGGTGGGAAGCATGTTGCAGCCAGATTGCAGTGACGAGCTGCTCGATCTTGGAAACATTCAGAACTGTGGACCCAGGAGGTCCAGAAGTGGTTCCAGTTCTGGTTCCAGTTCCAGGCGCTCCAGTTCCGATGCTCTTGAGATTGAGAGCTTGATGTACGTTGTTGGCATACGCGGAGAGCTTGGAGAGAATGATCATGATTTGTATTTTGTCAGGGATCGTATACCTGACATCATCAAGATGAGCAAATTGTGAATTTAGTTTCACAAAGGACGGAGCAGGATGGTTGTTCTCGGAAATGGAAGTATCCATCATGATCTTAAATTCCGTGTAGGTGGTGGTGACACTAGGCGTGGAGTATGCCTTTTCAAGTTCCATCCATAGGAGTGAGGTATAGTGCTGGGAAACAAATTTGGCAGTGATGTGAGAATTGAGTTTGAGGCGCATAGCCCCAAGTGCCTTGTTATTTGTATCTTCCCATGCTTTAATAGTGTCAGTCTGATCGGTAACTATGTCTCTGGCCACGTCCTGGATGTGATCGGGTTGGACTCGCAAGAGTACTCGCCAGAGTCCCTGAGAATGGAGATAGGACTTCATTTCTACAGCCCATCGTTGATAGTTTGTCCTGTTCATATGGGGAAGGTCCTTGAAGGTGGTAGAAGACATGTAGGTTTCTGAGGATGAAGGAATGTCAGTACTATCCAAGTGTTCAATGAAAAGTCAATGAAAAAATGGCGGCAAAAAATTTGTGCTTTCCTGAACATTTTTCAGAATCCTCTAGAGGGACCTAGTCTCCCCATAGGACCTGAATATTAACTCCTTGAGTGTAAAAACACATCAAGAGAGTGAGCGTAAAAATGCATCAACGTTCTTCAGAAACTCAGCATAAAAACGCTTGGAGCAAAGCAGCATCGGCGGCGTGAAAACGCACAGCCTTTGCACTCAGGTTTCAGTAGAAACTCCCAGTGTGCATAAAGCACTACCGGGGCTCATAACCTGTTGAGAGCCAGCATGTACTGGCAGAGTGTACACTACTGAGACATACCTGAGGTTCAGCTTAATTATAGAACATAGTGTTTTGAATGAAGAACTCTCTTCTAACTCAGACTAGCTGAGTCTTAATGTGAATACACAAAGTGTGTGAACTAATCTCCTAATATGGTAGTGTAGTGAGTATAACGTTCAACACCCTCTCTTCCTTCGTCCTGACAACCCCTAATGATAACCTGTCAGAACTTGATGTCTTCTTCTGTTTAGGACTTAACCTTGCTGTGCCTGACACAGCCTGGGTGGACCTATTAGAGACAGAGTTATTCTCCGACTCAACATAACCTCTCGGACTCTTTTCCTTCTCACACCTATTTAATCTCGTATGCTTTCATCTATTTCCTCCAAGATTACTTCTTTCCTCAACCTCCATTTCATCTCGGACCCTATCCCCTTAAGCTGTGATCTCTCGTTCACAGCTCATGTTCCCTCCCATTGTGTCCGATACTCAGAGTTCCCTTATTTAACTTCATATTGCCTCTCCTTACTTAAGCTATCCAAATAGTATATAAAGGGGAGCTTCAACTGTATTATTTCCTTAACCTTAATCTACACCTATCTGTGTTGATCTAGCTCACTGTTGGGAGTGATCCTTCTCTCGCTTCTATTGCCTCCGCTCACTTCTCCTGCGATCCCTCACCAGGATATGCATTCGTCCCTCGTCCTTCTCAAGGCTCCTGTTTAGGAGACCTCTCATTGCAAAGCTGACTACTTCCTGGGTGTTATCATGCCAGTTGAACGGGGTCATGCTCACTGTCGTCCTACTCCTTTGGCACGGAGCAACAGCTAAGCCAGGTTGACGCACTCATGTAACATCTGCATGGTGCACAAGATTGTGCAGAAATTATAAGCAACATATAACTTTATTATCATAGTGTCAGTGATGAGTGTGCTGGCGGGTGACAGAAGTATTGGCCATTATCTCACATGAACTAAGTATACATATAATTTTGAAGAAATACTCAGTGGTACTCAATTGGATGAAGAAGCATATCATAAGAGCAGTAAATAGAACCAAACTACTATGCTCCCAGCCATGCAATTAGTTCTGCAAGGATGTTTAACTTCAGTTGCAACAGAGTATTCTCAGTATTGGTATGCAAGGCTGCATCTGCAAAACCCTTATTTTGGGACAGTGCTGACAGTCATTACAGCAATGTGACAGCATGTTACAGCATGACACCTTGGCAGTGTCCCAGAAGTATGAGTGACTACAAGCAGTCAGTATGTCACCAGGCACACAGCCCCACAACTACACACTGACACAGCAGAATACAGTAATCAAACAGGCATTACAGCGATCATTCATGCGTTGAGTGGTCACATCTGTGTCCCATAGTTTATTTTTCTTCTTCTCAGACATAAGGGATAAGGGAATTGGACAACAGAATTCAAATCACAATGAGGAAACAAACATTATGATGTACTCAAAACTACAACTTGAACATAGTCTGAGCCTGAGTATAATAACACACTCTGGCGATCTTCTACACCTCGGGTGACACTTGATCTTGGAGTGATAAGACTGTGAGTTGAGGAGGTGTGATTCATGATAAAGCATGTACCAGGTTCATGATCAATAATAGTGCTTGGGACCAAGAGTCGACAATGAGACTTGGAAAGTGTAACGAAGTGACAATTTCTCCTCTTATCTTTTTCTTTGATCTTATCTTATCTAATCTTATCAAGCCACGCGTTTATCTAATCTCACAACATACGCTGGACTTGTAACTTTCCTTTCTTCTTCTCTCGCGCTCACGGACGCTTATAGTTACATTCATTTCTCACGAGATCCAATCTCGTTCACACATTCATTACCGTATGTCTTCTCTTTTAATCTCCACTTTATGCTTCCATTTCTTCCCACGGTTATTTCTGTGCTATGCTTCTCTTCCATTCTGCCACACCATGTGTGTGCAGCAAGTATTTAATTACCGTCTTCATATGCCCACATGTAGTAGTGTACAGCTTGGTCTGTGCGCATTATGCCACAGTATATAAACCCCAAGGGACCACTGGATGCTCTCCAGTTTGGTTCTCTTGGTCTTTCCCTTGAGATCATATCCCCTCCTCTCCTGAGTTCAGTGATAGCCTAGGTCCTAAAAGCTTAAGGACTTCAAGGTCGTTTCAGGCAGCGACTGAGGTGAGTAAGATCCCTTTGTACATATTACTTTAGACTAATTACCGTAGCTCCAGACTCTCCTGGACTTTACAGGTAAATACATATACTGTATTTGAGCCACTGTATATCTGAGGTCCTGGGCACATGACAGCAAAAAAGCTCAAAAGATTCAACAACTTTCCAGACTTTTGCAAACCAGTGTAAATGCATATTCAGTACAAACTAGGCCTGTGACATCCAATCACACTAGGTTACATCTGATCGCACCAGGTCACACCACTGAGCCTGGAACCAGTTTTCATTGGGGGTGAGATCTGATCAATCATTGACCATCCTCTGGGCCCTCCTCGATCATCTTCGCATATTCCTCGTACGCGGCAAATGTAGGTAGGGTCTTCTGTTTCTTGCGCTTGGCTTGCGTCTTGCCTTTCCTTTTGCGTTTGTCACCACCACTGATTCCTCCCCACTCGTCGTTGCTCTGCTCAGTTTCTACGTCTGAACAATCGTAGTCGATCAGGCCATTTGGAACCAAGTCATCTTCCTCCCCCTCGGCGCTCGAGTTGCCGGCTGGGTCAAAGAATGCTCCATCTTCCTCTTCACGCGGCATGGTAGCTTGCATAGCCTGGCGGTTCGCATAAGAATCGAAAGTAGAAAGTACTCAATGTTCGCACCTTCCATACGGCATCTTCTGCCTCGCTGGACTCTTCTTCATCAACTTCGTGTTTGATGTCAGCACCGTCCTCCTGGGACTCTTCCGATCCCACCCCATCACTATTCCTATCCTGATTAGCTTGGGTAAGTCGCCTGCGGTTCTTTCTCGAAAAGTAGTTGTGGAAGAAGACCTAGGCAGGATAAGGCGGGTGTTGCATATCCAGCGAATAGAAAGGATCGTACCTCATCTACAGGTATCTCCTCTACACTTTTCTTCCAGAATCTCTCTTCGTTGGGCAGCGCACCACTGCTGGCCTCGCCCTTGAGTCGTTTGACAGCAACCCCGTCGACAGCACTCGCAGCGGGTTGCATAGCACTTGCACCTTTCGATTTGGGTTTTTTGGGGTTCTTGTACACGAAACGATCGAGGAAATGAGAGAGCGTGTTGAGCGTGAGGTCCGGGCTCGAGGTGATGGGTTGTGATACAAGAAGCTGATATGCGTGAAGTGATATAGTCGGGTGATAATGATGAAGAAGTGGGAGCTGGATGCGATGAGTTTAGAAGTTGGAGGTCCAATAGAAAGCGACGCACAAGTTCGTATAACGGAGAAGCTGATGCATGTGCAAATTGGGGGTCACGTTTTCGAGGATCATAATTTTCTGCTTCTGATGGACTTGGCATTCCTTGCAGGAACGCGCGCAGACCCGGGATAGTGCTGAAAAGCTTGGGAGGGTGAAATTCATCAACCATCGAGATTGGGTACGAATCACACTTACTTCTCCGAGTAGGTAGAGCCCTCCGACCACAAATTCTGCGCCTCCAGCTCCGCCACCGGCTAATAACTGAATAAACCTGCGAACGAAGCTCTTGACCCTCCCAATATTGTTGTCTGTTTTCAGAGATTTGAATAATAAATTCAGGTACATCGTCTGCTTGGAAGACGATGTCAATCGTCCATCGTGGAGCGAGGAGTATAGAGTACGATAATATCGGTCCACGATTGACTGAGAACGCGATGAAGGCGACGATGAACCTGATTGGCTAGCGAGCGACGACGAAAGATGCTGAATAAGGACGAGAGATTGTAGCGATATGTTGAAAGTCGACGTGTGCGTGATGAGGAACAGAGTATCGATACGCCTGTGGAAACTGAACTTCGCAATAAGCTTCGTGAAATGGAGATAACATTGACATATTACCTTGCCTCAGCAGCGTCGAGTTTCGCGAATGGCAGGGCGCGGTTCACACCGGTAAGTATGGCAGATATAAGCTTTCCGTGGGTATCTTCTTCATTCTCAGCAATTTTTCCTTCACCGAGGAGGTCTTCAAACATGCGGAAATAAACGTCGATAAGCTGGAGAGCAACGTCTGTATCGCGTGGCTGGAGAAAGATCTGGTTGAGTGTTATAGCGGTGTAGTAGCGGACATGTTCGTTCGCCGTGTTCTTGCCTCTTGATGGTGATGCTGGAGTGGCTACGGGAGCAAAGATCAGTAAAGTCATCTCGCGTATGACAACTGTTTTCATCGACGGATGTGTCTGTAGAACTTGGAGGATGTGGTATGAAGCACGAGAGCAGATTTGTTTCTCTCCATCTCCCTGCAAGGAATCATGATCAAGGAGATGCGACAATGAGAAGGTACTTACCAGCTTGTTCACAAGCAGCCTGAGTAGGTTGTGCTCTTGCTCAGGTTTATTCCGTAGCAGATTACAGATTAACGAGAGTGCTTGTGTCCTCACATATGGTAGGGGATCGGCGGTGAGGTTTTCGAGTATTTGCAGGACCGAGAAGAAATACTTCTTTAGCCAGTCTTCAAAGTACCATCCAAGCAATTGTTCGTCATTGATGTGAATATTCGTCAAGGGCTGGTCACGGAAATATCTGGTGCGGAGGTCAAGCAAGGATATAAACCAGAAGAACAAACTCACTTGAGCTTGCGATCTGGTGCGCCACCGCCGACCCACCAATCCACAATGCAGCGCAGCGCTTTCAGGCTTTCCCCACGACCCCCCTTACCCTTCCCTCTCTCTGCCAAACTCCTCAAGGCATCAAGGGCTTTTGTGTTATGCAAAGGACTACTCTGCACAAGCAGTGTCAGAGCACTTAGCCGATCCGACAGCGTGCCCGACTGCAGAATCTTTTGGAGGAACGAAAATTCGGACTTGGTAGACGTGGCAGTGGACGAAGAATGGGATGAGAGCACTGCTTGTGCGTGAATGCCCGAAGCACGATCAAAGAGGCCCGCAACGTCTTCATCATGAGGTCTGGTCGTCATGTCTGTGGGCATCACAAAAATTGCGATTGCCTGATGTGGAGAGTTGGCAGATTCGTCATACCAGGCTTCCCACCCAAAAAAGTATTCACCTCTGTAGACCATACATTAATCCGGTAATAAATATACTTGCTTCTCGCAAATGGTGTGAAAAGCGTAATATTATGCCTGCAGCCCTGGTTAGTATAGCTATAGTACTACAGTGAACGATATCCCTGAGCCGATACTAATCCTCATCAAGTCCTCCTCCTTCGTCCAGGTCCGAGTCTGAATTTGTGGCGGAGGGTCAAGCCACTCTCCCGCATCACCCAACTCAAGTTCGTTGTCCGTGCCCTCAGATTGGAGATCGTTATCGATATCCTCACCGTCCAGCGGCTGTCTGTGTCCGTCGCGCTGCAAAAAATTATACAAGTTCGATGGATATCATTTACTTAAAATGACCCACCTTGTAATTTGCACATCATGATAGTCGATCGAAGAGAAGAATACTTACTCGAACTTGAAGCCAAAGGGGTAGTTAGGGCGGCCGCTGGCGGCACGATTCGGAATCCGCCATGGAGGACAACTTCAAGCCTTGCCTTCCCCATTAACAATCTTCGCCCTTCTACTCGCAGAAATGAGGTAGATATCTGCAACGAATTGGCGAGAGAAAGTTGATGCCAAGGAGACGCGCGGTCAGGCCTGTAATACCAAATAATACCCCACCCATCCCAACCCTTTCCAGTTACCTGAGGATCTAGACGTCCAAGAATACACTGACCTTTGTAAGTGTTAAATTGCGGGTCACTGTCTCGGCCTGCCGAAAGCGATCCGAATACTTTATCTCTGGTAGCGCGCGGATAAGCCTTTCTCCCAAGGGCGCTTCGTAGAAAGATTGGACTTTGCGAGACATAGTTAGCTTTTAGCTGCTCCCATAAACTTATCAATGGAAAGAAATGTGACCTTGCTGTACCCGCGCCCGCCGAGAGATATCGTTACTGTCGCGGGACACACCTCGGTCACTAATAGGATATGCGCCACACAGTGGTTCAAGACATCCAAGAATCAGAATTTCTTAATATTTGATGGGTGACCGTCATCTCAACCTGCTGTAAAACTTTTCACGAGCTTTTACGCCACGCCGAGCCTCCTCGTCCTTGAGCTTCACCTCCAACCCCGCCCATGCATTGCGGGCATACGTTTCTGCGCGCTGCAATATTGTGGCGGGATAAGCTCGGAGAAGGCGGGAACAATAATGGTTGATGCCAACCTTGATGAGATCTCTTACTTGGACCATAGAAGACACCTCTGGGCCAACTAATCTACAAGTCTGCAGGGCAGGTTTTCCTCTCGGAAACGCATACATCACATACATCCGCAATGGGACGGAAGCTTCTTCCTGTAGCGTGGCGTCCAGGAAGTGTACATTCGATAGCTAACAGTACATGAACCAACGCGTGAGCAATACCTCCACGACAGAACAAAGCTGAGGTAAAGGAGCGAACGTACGACATTCAGTGTGACGCACACCGGCCATGATTCCCTCCCACTCAAGACCTCTCCCTCGTCCCAATAGTCAGTGAGCTCGAAATCGGTTGCCCTGCTCACCGCCGTTGTCTCAAATCCACCCTTTTCCTCCGCTTTGCCATTGAAATCCACGTCCATCCCGGCATCGCCTTGTGTGGCGTGCCTACGTGGGGCCCGATACTCTACCCCCTTTGTACGAGGGACTTTGGTATCCCAGAGCGCAGCCCGACATGCGAGCATGAGGCAATCAACGATATTGCCCCCGTCCGCGAACACCACCGCGTCTAATTTTGCAGCCCAGGCTTTCTTTCCCGGGACGATGACCAGATTGTCCGGACGGAGAGACGGATGGGAGAGCACACTCCCCAAAAGGATCGTCAAATCTGATTGAAGGTCATCCAACGCATTCGAGGACAATGAAGGATACGCTGCGGGGGAACTGCCAAGTGACCGTCGGTTTGTCAAACACAGAGGCGTCGAGGAGAAGGGGATGGAGTGGAAGTGACTCACCAAGAAACAGTAGATATGACTTTCCCCCCTTCTTCTTCTTCGCCAGTCCCAGCAACCTCTAGTTTTACTCCAACGACTACTTCCGTTCCACCGGCCACCCCTCCAGCCTCCTGCACATAACCACCTCGTCCGGGACGTCCCATGCTTACCCTGACACTCCCATTTGCAAGAGGGACCACTCCAGTCTCGAGTGCAATGGGTCTATAGTCCTCAAGTGAGCGGCCATCGAGACGCAGTGGTGGATCAGAGAGAAGCGATGACTGAATGTATGACTTTTCAGATTTAGACAAGATCATCTTGATGGATGCTCAAGCACGCGGTAACTCTCGGGATGATATGTGACAAGTGCCGCTCAAAAACATTTTGGCCTTTAGGGACATGCAATAAGTCACCACACAACACTGGCAGCGGAGCATAGCGGACATTCAACACGACTTGCTTGTGCATTTCGTGTCTTCTTCGATCAAGCATGCTTACTGCCTCGCGATCGAATGTATGATACTAGCACGTCTCATCGCATTACCCAACTTCCTTCTCCCCGTCTACTGTAACCTGGCAAACATCTCTCTCGATTCTTGGAGCGCAGCAAGCTCCACCTCCAACGTTTTCCGCTACACAGGCATTTCGCAAATCAGCTTCAAACAAACCCCAAGGGAAAAATAATATGTGCCAACCTTTTCCTCATTGCTGAGTTGCACAGCTTCAGGCACGGTGGTTTGATAATCCGGTTGGGATATCACTTTGTAGAGCTTGTCGAGGTTAAGACGAGCGAGGTCGATTTTTTTGTCACACTTGGCAACCTCCGCTTCCAGGTTCACGAGACCCTGAAATTGGTTAGAAAAAAAAAATCAAAGTAACCTAGGATATGACATACCTGTACCTGGAGATACACCACCACAGTCGACGAGACGACGGCCGAACCGCATCCTGCCGCCGGTATTTGAGAAGATCCTTGGATGATTTCCACTTTCGTGCAGCCCTTGGTCAAAGCGCTAATGGTAGAAGCTTGAGATTCGAATAGAGCATTCTCCTCGGGAGTCTGGACATGGATATAGACTGGACAGAATCGTGAGCCCGATCACGCTGCCAGTGTTCTCGCGGTAGCAACATACGTTGTATGTCCGATTGCAGGTGATATGACGCTGCTAGTGAGCGACCCGTCCGCAACGCCGCGAAGACAAGATCGAATTTCTCTTCGGCATCCGGTGATTGGAAATCCATATCCTGTGGATATGATACGTAAAATGGACCAGCCTCAGTGAACTAAGACAACTCACAAAGGTGGGGTATCGCGATACCATGATGGTGGGAAGATCGGTAGATCGCCTGGGGAGGCGCTGCCAGAGTTCCTCGGTGACGAACGGCATGAAGGGGTGAAGGATCCGAAGACCATAATCGAGGCAGGTGTGCAGCGTTTGTTGTGCTGACGTGCGCAGCTTGGGATCAGCCGAAGGGTCCGTCATGGGTTTCATGGCCTCCTGCATACGATGAACAACAAGGTCCCCTGTGTATGCGAAGGCGATCACATACAATATATACGTCACATAGCTCGTACAGCCAGAAATTGTATACCGCTGTAGTGGCAGCCATGAAATTCCGTACTTCGAGGTGTTTGTTGACCTCGCCTGCAGCGAAATTAAGCTTGTGGAGGATCCATCGTTCAACGAGAATTTCATTGCCGGTGAGCTAGGTTCTTCATGAGTAAACGAATACGTCGAAGAAGGGTAGACTACCTTTGCCACGTCGATAGGGACGAAGTCAGGTTCAAACTTGAGCATCGCAAACTTGGTAGCGTTGAACACTTTATTGCAAAACTTTCTGTATCCTTCCACGCGAAGAATGTCAAGGTTGATATCACGCCCTATGTGCAAGCGTAACCAACGGGTTCCCAAAAATCAGAAATTGAGACCTAAACTTACCTCCACCCGAGTAAGCACACAGAGCAAATCGAAGACCATCTGTCCCACATTCCGGAATGCCCTTCGGGAAGTCCTTCTTCTGTCCCGCGATGGCTTTTGCAATTTCTTTGTCATCCAAGTTGCCTTCGTACAGTTTTTGGTGAAGGTCTTCAAGAGGTAATCCGTGGATGACGTCTAGAGGATCAATGACATTGCCCAGACTTTTACTCATCTTCCGTCCGTGAGCATCGCGGATCATGGCGTGGCAAAGGACTTCGCCAAACGGAACCTTGCCCGTAAGATAGATGCCGAGTAAAACCATGCGAGCAACCCAGAAGAATAGAATATCCCAACCTGTCTCTAGCAAACTCGCAGGATAGTAATGTTCGAAATCGGGGGTCTGGAACGGATCAGACTCGATAATTAGGGACACGAAAAGGAAATTACTTTTTCTGGCCATCCCATGATAGAGAATGGCCATAAGCCAGAGGAGAACCACGTATCAAGCACATCCTCGTCTTGCTCGAGGGCGAAGCTCCTGCCTGCAGCCAAAATGTTGGCACGATCGGTGGCTTCTTCGAGCGTCCGACCCACGACCCAGTTCTTCCCTTCATTGATCTGAAGATGACGCAGGGGTCAATAACCATGTTAGGACCGAGAACCATCGCACACGCACGTCGTTCTCCTCGCCCTCTATACGGACAAAATACGCGGGACAACGGTGGCCCCACCACAACTGACGCGAGATGCACCAGTCTTGAATATTATCTAACCATCTATACCAATCCGCCTCCGATTGGGCGGGGGTAATCTTGAGCTCTCCCGCACGAGATCGCTACAACGTGAGTGTAAGGCAGGTGTGAGACACCGCGACAATCGATGATGAACTCTACCGTACCTTGATTGCCTCCTCCGCCAAAGGCTTGCATTTCACCCACCACTGGGGCTTCAAGATCGGTTCTATGATGTCTCCGGATTTACTGTATACAGACATTGACATGCGCATTTACCAAAGTCAAGGAGACCTCACCTGCAAATAGGGATCTGCATTGGGTTATTCTTTGTCTCGATGAACAATCCAGCGTCTGTGAGCGCCTTGACAACTTCTCTCCTAGCATGGAACCGTTTCATGCCCTGGAAGTATGCATACATCAGCTTCCCTTGCTCAAGATGGTCCACCAGACTTACATTGAACTTCTCTCCGGTATTAGCGTTGAGTGTCCCATCATCGTTGAGAATGTTGATGAATTCTAGATTATGGCGCTTCCCGACGTCGTAATCGTTGGGGTCGTGAGCAGGCGTGATCTTCACTGCACCCGTTCCGAAATCCTTGTCGACCATATCATCAGCGACGATCGGTAACCGCCTGTCGACAAAAGGGTGCTTGGCAAATTTCCCATGAAGGTGCTGGAGGCATTTAAGCGTGACAGATGTGACTATGGACGTGATGGCCACACCTTATAACGATCGTCTTCGGGATGCACGGCGATGGCAGAATCACCCAGCATCGTCTCCGGACGTGTGGTCGCGACAATAATCCTCTCGTCTATGAGGATATGAGTGGGAAGAAAAGTTGCTACAATGTGATGACGCACTGGAACCCTCGATAGGGTACGCAAACGATACAATGACACCAAACTCGAATTTCTCCTTTGGATCATAACCTGGGACGTTGAGCAGGGTCCTGCCCTCTAGTTGTTTTTGATCCACCTAAACGATGTTAACCAAAAAGGCAGCTATCGACGAGAATACTGCACCTCCAAGTTTGATAAAGTTGTATTCAGCCTCACACACCAATTTACCAAACGATTGTCCCGATACAAGATACCACCCTCGTGCAACCGACAAAAATTTTCGATGACAGCTTTCGAGAGTGACTAAAATGCAGATAAGATGAGTGACAGCAGTGATATCCTCTACCTACGGGGTTCATGGTGAATGCAACACGGTCCCAATCGAAGCTTCCTCCGAGTCGACGGAGTTGGTTGGTGATACGTGACTGGTAGCTACAAGATGTAAGGCACGAATCCCTGTTCATGACACGGAACACTGACTCGTTCTTCCAGTCCATGACCTTGTCCAAAAATGCCTCTCTACCAAGATCGTGACGTGTTTTACCATCTTGCTTGAACAGACGGCGCTCAACGACAGACTGGGTCGAGATACCAGCATGATCGAAGCCTGGAACGAACAGCGTTGTCTTGCCTAACATGCGATTCCTGGGAGTCCTTCTGTTGGACAACACATACAGCGGGAACGTAGGACTGACCAACGTATCAAACCGTCTTGAATGGCAACGGTAAGAGCGTGTCCGATATGGAGACTACCAGTGACGTTCGGAGGGGGGAACGGGATGACGAACACTCCTTCCGGTTTCGCCGAGCCATCCGGGGCTGTTTGCGGCTTGAAGAAACCTTGCGCTTCCCACCAATCGTACCAAGCAGCTTCGACTGCCTGTGGGTTGTATCCGGCTGCCATTGGCTGGGACATGTCTATGCACGCGGGTGCGTCAGAAACAATGCAGGGACGAGGCAGAGTGTGCCACCTTTTTTCTCGCCCCTGGGTGTCATGTTGACGAATGCAGGTTCCTCTGTCTTCTTTTCTTTGTCTCCCTTGGCTTTTTTCTCCCCTGCTGGCGTGGACGCAACCTGCTTGAGCTGCTTCGCGGCCAGCTTGGCCTCTTTTTCCAGTCTCTTTGCCTCCTTCTTGGCTGGCATGGAGTCAGCTGACAGATCGCGCGCGAAGAGATCGGTTGACTCGCCTGAATTCTTTGAGGGTGCCCCGTCTGGGAGACCATTCGGGGCCACATCGCCTGCAGGTGATTACCTCGGGTGAGTGAACGAGTCGGAGCAGATTAGAACTGACCCTGGGATTGAGCACCTCCAGATGAC
>JBBPQE010000450.1:0-19641 GCA_038092335.1 Boletus vinaceobasis
TCTAACAGACTATTTCCTATGTTACAAGACCTATTATACTTATACCTTTATGCCTTGTGCTTCGCACCTAGACATGTCTTTATAGACCACTCTAGACTTTGATCCCGTTGTAAGAAACAAAAGATTTTCAAAGAAGAAAACTAAAGAAAGCAGATGGGTGCGAGTTTCCTCGACCCAGGGGGTTGTGTATTACAGGTTTGGCAGAAGGGTTGTGCGACGATGCACGGCGACACTGACTAATCCGGCGAGTCTGGATATGGTAGAGCGATGAGGAAAGGAAAAGGAACGACAAAGGCCAACGGCGGCCAGAGAAAAAGACAACAACAATGAAGTGAGCTGCTCAGTGGTAAAAGCTAAACTGTTATTCCTGATTGGAATACAAACTATATAGTGACTAAGGAAAGACAATAATAGACCCAAACAATAATGCTAAGGTAAGTAGGATAGGGGACAAGCAACAAGGTAGTGAGAATTGGGGAAATCCACCCCTACAAACCTAGGGAATATTAGTTCCCTACACCATGACCTATGATGTCACAATTCCAGACCAGTGACGTCAGAGCCCTCTACTAGATGCTATTCTTATTCTTCTTGGTCCCAATACTCAGCCCTCATTGGCATGCCTTTTGAGTATGGCATTTGTAACATCTGACATGACTGCAGCGCGGTGAGGATTCTTGTTCCTGTTTAGAATAGTTGCCATGTACCTAGTTACGATGTGTCAAAAGTATTTTTCAGAGTGAAAATGATAATGACATACTGTGCAATGAAATGCCAAACATCTTGAATGGAATCGCTGTTGGGAAAGACAGTGGTTATCGTGCTCCTTACCAAGCATCTGTTGTCACTGATAAACATCTCTGGCAGCGGTTGACCAAGGAGCTGAGTGCAATGCCATATTCCTGTAAGAAGCTCCCAGATCTCAGCATTGGCCTTCGATTGACAGAAGCACTGTTGGATAATCAGTTATACTGATCGTGTGATATCACTGCACTCACCCAAGCGATAATCTCATTCTTCTCATTGAGGACGCTCAAGATTCCTCCCTTCAAATATTTAGACCGCTGGCCGTCCTTGTCAGTAATAGCTGCCTTGTTAGATACTTTGAACGTGCTGTCGAGTGAGCCACAAATCGCTACAACCACAATGAATCATTCACAGCATCACATATACTGTAACCAAATTGGGCTCACCCGTCAATGTCTGCATATAAGATTTGGACTCGTGCTCCTGTACACACGTGATGAATTTGAGGTAGACTTCTGTGATGGTGTCTGCTGATATACACTGAGTGTCATAGCACAGATTGATTGGTGAAAACCAAAAAGGGCTGAAGACCTTTCAGGCCAGTGCCAAAGAAGGAAGCTACCATTCCAGGTCCTGTCAATGTTTCATCAAGTCTACTGAAGTATTCAAACGTGCACCAGTGGTATTCCAGCAAATGGAGCTCTGGAGGAGGATTAGGTTAGTACAATACAACTTGAGAATACTAACTCACGTTTGATCTGCTCTGCCAGTCCACCAGATGTAGAGAAAGGTTAAAGTTCAACAATGAAGTCAATGAGATCCCGTGTCAACCTGCAGCGGTGGAGAAAAATCAGGATGCCTCCTGGATAAGGACTCAGAGTCAGTACAATGCGGTGACCATGTATGTTACAACTCACGCGGAATTTTCCAGTGTTCCCAGGACTTCTAGTAGGCACTGCTGGTTGTTGCGCAGCAATAACTTGACAATAGGCTACCATTCACTTGTGGCTCACTCGAAGGTGTGTCTGAGCTGGTCATTGGTCTCTCTACCTGCTTGGTCAACATCTTTGACGAATTATTCGAATCCACTCCCACCCTCCTCAATCTACATGTGTTGCATCGCAACTGCAAGCCCAATGCAACCTCATCCTGAACAACACTATGCAGCTCACAAGCTCCAGTACCAGTCCACCCTTCCCAAGTGACATTGGTGGCTTGACACTGAGGACAATAGGCAAGTTCTGGGTAGTAGAATGGATGTATGATATTAACCGGTTTCAGATATTGTGTCTCTGGGTCAACATCAAATGAAGTTCTTGTTTGCTTGTGAAGGTGCAGATAAGAGGGCAGGATGAATCGTGGGCAAAGTAGGGGCATGTCAGTCGAGCTGGCACCATGGACGAGGGCTCTTCCTGGACTCAGGTAGGTTGCTCCATGCATCTGCTTGTCGATTCACCTAGCCAAGACTCACACATTAGTTCAGATATTTGGATGTCCATGTTGCGATTACTCACTGAGTTGGTCCAGTTCGTGTGGAACTTTTCACAGTCCTTTGGAGCAATGAGCGATGAGTGTTGTGATCTTGCACGCTATCCTACTTTCTCGACCATAGTACCCTCTTAAAGGTGGGGTCGCCCCTTACGCCCCATTTCACCTTTAACTCTTTCCCTCTTATCCCTTGCCTAGACCCTACAGTCCAGCTTCCAACTCTAGACCAACTCATGGTAAACGCATTCTCTTAATTACCATTGGTCCAGACCCTTATCGCATACCCATGATGTCACTCCATACTTACCTTACTCAGCTATCTCTCACACGACGTCATACCCTATGCCCTTAAGACTTACCCTTAGCCCTACCACAGTCGTTACCATTGCTATATAAACCCTGGCCTCTGGACTCGAACTCCTCAGTTCAATTCTAGTCATAGTATTCTCTGTCGTATACTGAAACGATATCTTTAAAAACCTATAAAACCCATAAAGCCCCTATCGTAACCTTCGCGTACTCTTTCATCTTTCTCGCTTATCTTATCTTATCTCGCCCTTTACCAAGTCTAGACCGCTCTAGACTATGACGTCACCATGACATCATCCCCTTGACCCTTGTAGAATATTCCACAACGTTCTATCGGATTCTATTACTTAGTCAGCGTTCATCGTAGTTAGTATATAAGTAGGGACTTCTTGTAGATTAGTTCCCTATCTTCGGAATTTTAGTTCTCTTGCCCAAAGCTTCACTTTGAAGTTCTTGGTCATAACATATACTTGCTAGGCAAGCTAAGCCCTAGTATGAACCAAGTACCAGAAGAACTCCAAGATTAACTTCTTGTACCATCGCATGCTATACTCTTTTGAGTTACCTTTATCGTCATCAACATTACTACCGCTTTTACCTCTTTTCTAGAAGATTCTCCCCTTTTTGGTTTAGGTCCAGCATTACTCCCAAACCTTATGTTCCCTCAGTTTAGGTTCGTAACAATGAGCTGTGAAGGGAAGAAACAACCACTTGTGGCTTGAACACTGACATTTGGTTGCAACGCAGTGAAGGTAGTAGGTGGAATGATACTCAGGGGTTGGCCTGATCCTCCTGAGTAGTACTTCAGCATTATATAGCATTCATCTGTGCAGTGCCTCCTGTCCTCCCATCTTTCATCTCCGTTGTCTACCTGCTGCTCTTTCAATCTGGTACATCACAATATTGAATTGTTACCATCTTGTACACTCATAGATCCATCTAAATTGATCACATTGGTATGTCAATGGCGAATGCTGATGCTAATTTGTGAGTGATGTCAATTTTGCTCAGCAGGACCAGATCCAATCTGCCCCAATGACTGACTTGGAGACCACTGCTGCTGTTTACATTGGCACTGAACAGTTACCAGTGCAACAACCTGGCAGCTCAGAGAGTGGTTCAGTGACTCAGACAACCTTTCAGCTTACTCCATTAGATGACAACAATGACAGTCACATTGATGTAATCGACCTCACAGTCAACGAGAATTCATGGAGTGCTGCCACACCTGGGCTGCCTGAAGTTACTGTATAACTAGGGCACATTTGATCTCACAAGAATTAACCAGACTGCTCAGTGGTGACATAAAGATAAACTGGGACTCAGACTCAGAGTGGGTCTGATAATTGTTTCTTTATCATTTCACACCTTACTGACAACCCAGTGACAATGAGATGGTGCAAGTACACCATATGGATCTGGCAGCTACCTCGTGTATGGGACTCAGCACAATGCTTGAGCAAATGGGAAAAAATCATGGATTTCATACTAATGTAGTAAACAGGGTGTATGGCCACTCAAGCGGCCTCAAAGAAACTGACAAGATATTGCACGTCATGAGGGAAGTGGCACAGGAGCAAGGAGAGCAAGAGATCCGACATAGGTCAAAAAGGAGGAAGACAGCTCACAGTGTAGCCTGAAGCATTGGATGTCAATCAGCAACTATAATTTACAGGATGGACCACGATTCCTATGATTGGTAAATCTACTAGTAGGTAGGGTATAAGCCTAGTAGGCGACCTGGGATAATGGTGAGGGTGGCAACCCAGTAGGCGACTCGGAACAACGTGAGCTACACTACTAGTGAATTATCAAATGGTAAGCGAAGTGAAAGTGTACACTCTTACTAATCTACCCCTTGGGAGGGTTCCCCGGGTTCCGACAGGCTACCCCTTCCGAGCTTCTCGGCTCGCCCCCCCTGCGAATGACCAATCTGCCGACAGCGGTGGCAGAGACGATCACATCCTTTCCGAGTTATTTCGAAAAACGGTTCGTTTCACGTCGTGCATATGACTCATACGCACCATTCCTCGCGAGGTTTTCCGAATGACCATGTAAAGCAAGCGCTATAGTCAACCTGCTTGCCCCTGGAATACCGGATTATCTCGCCGAGTCCAGTTCGACGGCTGGTGGTCTTCCGAAGACATTCCCCAAATACAACCGCTTGTCAAAAATCAGATCCCTAAAACTAGATCGCCGGCGACCTTGGATCCTCTCCAGAGGCGCACTGCGGCATACGTATGGTATCTCGGGTGTGATCAAATGCATGTCGAGGATGAAAACAACCGTCCCGTCTCGACAATCTACGTAACCTGTGGGACGGTCTTGACCCGGAGGATGCGCTTGCATCTGGACCCTGCAAAGGACGAAGAAAAGATGTCAACATTCAGTATGGCGCAACTTACTCGATCTCCACGTTATGCTGACTTGTCACCTTCCCAGTATTCGACCACGCTGCACCATATGCTGCTGGATTCATAAAGAAGTGGGGCTCTTTTCTTCTAGTACATGCACTATTTGCAGTTGGTAGCAGGTCCCTCAAGACAATGTGCGTGGGGTTCCTCAGCACGTTTGTGGACATGATACGTCGCCTCGATATGCAATTTGACATCGTGGTGGACTGTATCGCAACTGGTACTATCCCAGATTTGGACGGGATAGCGGAAGTTGTCAATATCAATATCGGTCATCGAAATGCATACCGAGATCTGAACTTTAACTAGTCGAATATGTTTCCGGACCCCGAACGTGCGGCTGAGCTGCGCCGTCTCGGCCGCCCGTCTTCTCGACCTGGGTGGTGTAGTCACGTTTGGCCAAAGTTGCGTTCCATCACTGCTATCGCCAGTGGTTCCTTCGCATCGTCTATCCCATTGGTGTGTTTATTGCCCGGGTATCTTGTTTTCCTTCCCTTACTGTCCCCGTATAGGCTCAATGGTTCCTTGGTCCCAAAACAGATATACGTCCTCGTGGTTATGGAAGTACGGAGGTCTGGATTGGGTCGCCTTACACCCCATTCGAGTTGAACCTGTTCAAGCCAAGCAGTATCAACATCATCGAGTTTTTGGACATCAGCAAGAATGATTCAATCGATGCGCTCGCACATGTTGTGGGTACTCCTCGTGAGGCGAGGCTCCTTGTTGACTCGTATCGAAGTGGGAGGTTCAGGTGGGACAACGATACGAACTCGTGTTGACAACCCGAGACGGCCTTTGGCGATATCGTCTCGGGGACGTGGTCGAGATCTCTGGGTTTGACCCAACAGATGGCGTTCCCCTCGACAGTGTGACCATCCGATTCCCAGATTTCATGGTGAGTGAAAAAGAGTTGAGGGGTGCCATGTCGTCCGTCGCTCCGAACGTTCTCGCAAAAGTCGTCGATCGGAGCCTCCCTGCCACGATTGGATTCTTTATCGAGCTCGCTGGCGACCAAAGTATGACTTCCCAATCTCCCGTCGTTTTACGTCTCTTTGCTCACGGAGTCACGTTTCCCAAGTCTCTGACCTCACGAACGCAACGGAACACATGCTCGACGAGCTGACCCGACTAAACGAAAACATCGCACACGAGTCATTCCGCAAACCAACCATCCGGCTCGTCCGATCCGGGACGTTCAGTGACTTTCGTCAACTGAAGCTCGATGAGGGCAGCAACAACGTCGGACAGGTCAATGTGAACCACCCGGTGGCGCGTGTCCCTGACGACGTCCCAACAACAGAGTTGCCAGCGACCAGCGGTTGTTTGAAATCATGGTACCCTTTGTTTCTTCTTTAGACTTTCGTAGGCACGTTGTTCGGTCTCAGCGTGGTGACTGAGACTGCCCAATTTGATGGTTCATTGCAGCCAGTGACTAAGCCAGGCCCTGAAATGTTCTCGAGTGCAGGTCTCGCAGGCTCTCCGACGAACGCAAGTAATCCCGGGGTGACATTGGCAAAGAATGACGGATAAAACTATGATACAGGATAATATTTGAGCATCTTCATCGACTCGGGGAGCTTCGGATGTCGAGGTACAGCTCCTCGGCTCATCCACCTCATCCACACGCATAACACCCGAATCCGGGCCGATCGTCGCCTAATCATGCGATTCATACCCCCTTCCTCTGCCACATCCCACACTAGGCTTCTTCGGAGGCACTGTGTGCCGAAGCCGTGTGGATGGCCCTCAAAACTCCGCGGGGGGGAGAGGGCTGCCGAGGCTTCTGTCGCACGGCTGAAACCTTGCGGTCTCTGAGTACGCTGGTGTCGACAGCGTACTTGAACTTGTGGGCAGGCGTTGGGGGGACGAACCCGCTGGGGTGCTTGACAATGCCGTCTGGCTCGCAGACCTCAAAGGGTATCTTGTGTAAAGAGGGAAGCGTCGTAGCATCGACCTTTTCAAAGTCGGACTCGAGAACGCGATGAGCGATGGCCACGGTCTGTGCTGCGCGATCCTTCTGCTCGTTGCGCTCTCTCTCTTTGGCACGCGCGGCATCAGAAGTGCAGGCGTGCCCCGGGCCAGGAACAACAAAGCCAGATGAATGAACGATGCGACCTTCACCAGCCTGGTGTTCGACAGGGATCTTCGCCTTCAAACGACGTGTGGTGGCAATAACATCACCCGAAAGGATCGAATCGGTAAGACTGTGCATTAATCCCGCGTCTTCGTGACTGCGTTCATACAGTTGCTGGAGGGTAGAGTAAATTGTTGGTAAGGGGCCTGGAAGAAGGGGGATTAGGCTCACCAAGTCTGTGGAGGAAGTGGCGCGGTGTTCCTTGTATTTGACGAAAAAGTCGGGCACGTCAGTCACGTTGTACGAAGTGGAGTCGTAGGGGACACGCGGGGACGTATGAAACCCGCAAGAGGGAGAGCTGTCGTGTACTCCAGGTTAACAGTGAGCAAGGTGTACGAGATGGGATTCATACGTGTCTGGGGAGTGCAGTCTCTCCGGGTGACTACTTGAGGTCATGATCATGGCGCGCAAGTCTTTCGGGCGGCCGGAACCACTCAAGCGTCTGGTGATGGGTAGCATTGTCTAGTGGAAGGAGAGGGCGAGAGAGATGGGGGAAAAGCGAGGAAGCGGGTTTAAATGAGGTTGACAGTAATAGGACATGCGACTGGGGGCCCGGGTAGGCATGACATCATCCACCCTACTTTTCGGATGCGGTGCGAGAGTGACTACCCGGTCAGGACCCACCTATTCGTGGCGCTGAGGTATTCGATACAGGTCGTCTCTTTGGCTTTACAACCAGTCCTGAGCCTTTGGAAAGGACAAAGGTTGTTCAATTCTACGTTGTTCATGGTCGCTAACAAGTTGGTGGCGTTTTCAGCTGTTTTTTTTTGTCGATTCTCTCCCACAGCGGCCTTCCCACACAGGTGCACCTGCATCGCCTGCCACCTTCCTTTTGCAACAACTCCGCTCCAAGCTTCCATTGGCTGAAAAGGCTCACCCAGGGCCAGCCACGCGTTCCTGCTGAGACATGATGTTATCTTGGCGAAGGTTTCATAAATCGTGGAAACGGCCTGCTGGCAGGTTGGTTTGGGCGACAGCGATAAATAATGATGCTATCATGGCCCAACTTGGCCGGTGATCCGATAAGTACCAGCTCCCCGTTGTCTCCCGTTCGGTGTGAACACGGTACAATTGTTGTCTCAAAGCCCGTACCAAGTATGCGAGTATCCCCCAGGTCCCAAATTCAATCAGAACGAATGCAGAACAATGGAGAAACCTAAACAATAGATCCGATGTCTGGACCCCGGCCCACACTCGACCCTACCGCTTGCAGAAACCATTCCATACATCCAACTCTTTCCTGACTAGCATCTCCCTTATATTTCTGAAATGTCCTCCTCGATGTCTCCAGTAATTCAACGCCCCCAAACTCAAGAAGCTCCTTTCCAAACCGCCATCGACCCTGTCCAATGGCCTTTTGAGCATTTCCCCCCGCCCCCACCGGACGGGTATTGGATTCCCAAGTTTGCCCCTCCTCCCCCTTCGAAATTCCCCCTCCCCCTCCCGGATGTCCCATCGCATTTAACGCTCGACCCTCCCATTATGGCGCTTACTTATCCACCACCACCCCCTCTCGCAGAGGAAGATCCCACCTGGCTCAACCAAATGCTCGCCGACGTGATGCGTCAACGCGCCCACCTCGACATGTGCCTCTCAGAAGCCCAAGCGGACGTCGCAAACGCGTACGTAGAAGCCGGACTAGCAGACGCAGAGCTGGAAGAGGAAAGGTCCCAGATGCAAGCCTTTTTGAACATGGTAGCCAGCGTCGCCGGGAACGGGTTCGTTCGGAGAATGTTGGAGGACGTAGAGCAATCCGTCGAGGCCATGTCCAGGCCTCAAGGAGATGGCGATGACAGCGGATACGACGATCCTACCCCTTCCTCTTCGCCCCGATCCACCCACAGTGCTCATGGACCTGCAATCTGACGCCCTGCCCAGGGCGGCACTTGCGAGGCACATGCTGATAAGCTATCAGCCCCATCAGCCTGCATACATACCGGCGAAAGTGATCGTGCCATTCTTGGCCACGTCGCGACAACTAGCGGTCGCAACGGCGATACCATTTTACCCATTCCAATACCGGTCCGTCGTTCCATACCTTATACCCAGTTCGCAGCTACATCACATGCTACTCTCGCCACTATCTCTTGGTAGCTGCCCACACCATACTAGAAGATACGTGTAAACCCGTACCTCGTCGTTTTCTCTACTTGTAGCGGTACGCAATATAGCGCTCACGCGCACCCCTTGCCAATCTCCTAAAATCCGTTGTCCCGTAGCCTTTCAGGTGGGTTTTGGATATTACCGTTTGACAGTCCCGACACAACCGAGAGCTGCCAGCCTGCCAGTGACAATTGCCATGGCGCCAACCGCCGGGAAGCAGGCTGGTCGAGTAGAGACGATCGGAAGTGTCATGTCGGATGTGCAAATGAATCTGTTTGGCGAGAGAGCTTACAACCCTGAGCGTTATTGTCCCCATCCGGTATCTATTTCCAATCAAGTAGGCGTAACAGACCGAACAACAGCACACACGTATCCTTTATAGACGGATTTCTGCACAGCATGATCAAGTAGTAGACTGCCCACGAAATCTCGACCACCAACTTGAGGTAGAAAAATGCCCCCGACAACATGATACAGGCTGTGAGTCGCACTGGCCCGTTGAAGGGCTTGAGGGACCGAGCGAGCTTGACGAGCTTGACCTGGATCGTGAGCAACTTGATGACGACGATCGTGAAGATGAGAAACGAGACCACGGATCGTTTGAGCATGTGTCTGCTGACTCGAAACGTGATGATGGCGAGCGTCAGTTGTTTGAAAACGCAGTTCTAGCAATTCGCGTCACTTTATTTATCATCGGAAAGGCTACAACGGACTCACCCTCTGCGTTCGTATGTATTCTTGGCTGTTTTTCCAGTTCAGAAACTCGTAATCTCCCGCAGAGAGCATGTAGGCGATGACGACGACCTTGGTGAGAAGCGTGGTGGCAAAGGAGATGACGTGGAGCGATCGAGAAGGTATCATCTTGCAGGTCAACGGGCCGTGCGGTTTGCACGACGATTTTGCTGCCTTTCTTTTCAAATGGGGATCCGTGAGCTGCGACTGCGACGTGCCCGAGGGTGTGATAGCTTAAAGAGCATGCGAGACGCCATCGCAAACGGGACTAGCAAACGGCGATGTTCAGCCCCAGACGCAATCATGATGCCTCGCTAAAGGAAGTCAAATTTAGCAGTTGGTCGACAATGAAAGGGTAGTACGCACGCAGCGTGCAATTCGATAGCGGCTCGGCGCCCGAGTGAGTCGAAAATGCAAAAATCATACCTACAGTCCAGCTGAACAATTGTGAGCGAAGGGGCGCCAGCATCCTGGCAGGGATGAATGCTCTACTACCTTTGCTCCGAATGCCAGCGGGAGTCCGACGATGCGACGCGCGTCCCACCCCTGCAAGGTCAGCGCGCACGAGAGTACAAGAACGACTAGGCTGGAGGTAGGTTGCGAACTGGTCGGGGTGCAAGGTCCGCCATGCACTCCCTCGTGCGCGCTTAAAAGCGTGCTGGTTAGAATCAATCCCATGCAGACACAGTGCTTTGGGAGTGCCACATAGATCGAATCCAAGGCGTTCCCGATCTGGTAAAGTATTGGACTCGACCCGAAAATATGTTGGTCAAGCAAGTCCCATTGAAGTTGGCGAGTGGAAGAAGGGTTATCTCCCGTCGATTCTTTGGCCTGCCTATGGGGATATTCCACCGCCAGTGGTGCACCAATGAGACAGGTTTAATTTGTCTTCACGTTTTTGGTTTCGTTACCCAACACGTCACACCAGCAGGGAATAGGGTCGCCATCAGGGACGCAGTGAGTGTGATACGAAGTCGAACGCACCGTTGTAGAAGCAATGAGGACCGTTACTGGCAGTCTTGGAGCACGGTTGTTTTTCCCAGCGTTGTCATTTGCTATGGCCAAGCTATGGTGCTACCGGGATTTCGGTGGGTCGTGCCCCGTGGAAGTAGGGAGGAGTTGTACGTAGCGTCGGCGACTGGCATGGAATAAGCAAACTGATCCGACGAGTAAGTATATAAGAGTTGAATGTGCACTCGAAAAACCCTTGCCAATGAGATGCAAGCTTCTGCCAGTGCAATCCCGACCACATCCACCATTCTCTTCCCATACGAAATCATCTTTTACATCTTGCACTTCTTGGATCCGTACGAAGTCATCGGACTGCGTCTGGTGCGCTCAACCCTGCTTCCCAGAAGCCTGTCGGGCACGGGCGTCCAATGATCCTGATCCATCTTTGCTAGGTGTCGAAGCAACTCAACGGGATCACTCACGATGCCCGACTGTGGCGGACATTGTATACCAATTCACGTTTGCCTCGTCCATCTGGACCATTCCTGTGGCAATCCAGGCAGTTTCTCGAACGTGTGTTGACACGCTCAGCGCGTGTATCCCGGACATGGACTTCCCAGCCCATCAGTATTGTTTCTCGCGTCCACGGTCCACAGGTTTCTATAAAGCCATCTCCGGTGTCAACCTCATTCGACTTTCTCTTTGGGAGATTGTTCATTTGGTGTGAAGGACAGCACCTCCTCGCCCAGGATCTCGAAACCGGTACAGGTCAGCTTTTATGGGCGGGCACCGAACCCATATCGTCAGTCGACGCTTGCTCAATGACGTTTCCTGATGCCGAGCGCGTTTTTATCGCTCTACGTCATGTAGATGAACCCGTTTCCCAGCGTACGCCGATGCACGTGCATTTTCTGCTCGCCTCTCTTCCCCGGTCCTGATTATACCATTCTCCAGTAAGCTCCTGGAGTTTCCGATACAGGATGATGTACGCCCAACATTGGGTCCTTTGACCCTTGAGATGGACTTGCCAGAATATGCGAATTTCCCCCTGTCTGCTAGCGCGCCCTTTTTGTTCCTTCATGGTGGCATAGACCGCTTGTTTGGGCATCCCTACGAGCCTATGGTGATGGACGCACGCACCCGGGCCACATACAAATTCCCTGTGTTCAGCTCAAGTATCGTGAGTAGTCCCGTTGTCGCGTTTGCATTCATTGTTCATCGGTGCCGTAGGAGGCGGTTACCCACAGGGAACCCCGTCCGTGGTATCCTGGGTTCACCGTACTCTCAGGGGGCCACATTATCGTCTTTCATCCCTGGCGACACTGGGACCCTCCGGTGACTCTCATCCAGACATTTGCCCTTCCAGATCCATCGGCACGTCCGCCTGGTGCCGACACGGACCAACTTCGTCTTACGCATGAAGTTCTCGTCGAATACTGTTATGCGCCTACTCACCACCTCCGCGATGCCATTGTCGACCCGGTAACCGGGGAGACCAACGTACGGTTTCTGAGCACCGACACACGTCTCGGACAAACCCATTATTTCTGCGTTGACATCACAATCCCGGCGATAGACTCGGGATCTACGAAGATCCTCCCCATGTTGGTCAACCCACAAGAGCTCCTCGTTCTTCCAGGGCTGAGACGGACTATCTTCTTGGACGCTTCCGACGATGGACATGGAAGGGGGATGTTGACCCTGTCCTTGTCAGAGACTCAAGATCCCAGTGAATATCCTATCGTCCTCTATAAATTCGCGATCGACGCCAGCGAAGAGCGCTGTACAGCCGTGATCAGCGAATGCAGCAACCTAACCCGGAAAGACGTGTTCCAGTATGCGGATTGTTGTGTATTCGATGGCGTCCGAGGAAGGTTTTGTTACGATCTGGAGGCGGGCTATAATCGCTATGGTTTGCTGGTGCTCGGTCTCCACTAGCCTTCGCGTGCAGCCTGGGGTGGCAATTGGCTATGGTCTGTGTCGTCCTTTGTTTGCTTCTATCGCTGACTCATGTTCTCAGTTGCACCGCGGTGTGTTGCAGGTTCTGACTTGCTGTGACATTGCTTCCGCGCGTGCCCGCAATGGGGAATTGTGTTGTTGAAGATGTCGAAGCGGTTATTACGATTGGGGGGAAAGCCACGTTTAGCTGGGGGTCACTCGGCCGTAAACATGAGCAGGGAATCAGGATAAACAGTTGCCCCGTGACACTGCTCGGGGTACACGATGGTGTCATTACTGGACGGACAATCTTTGCAAGACGGAAAAACGATTAGAAAAGGAGCTGTCACATCTACGGATAGAGCACGGTCAAGTGTACATATGTAATTACATATCATTTCCTTCTCGCCATATTCAATCTTTGTCGACTTTCGGATGGGTTGTGTGGACTACTATGCAATGTATGACAGATGCATCTACCACCGGGGATAACGAAGCGAAAATGAATGTCTTTGTCGTTATGGGATCGGCAGGATCCTGGATGTCACTGTGCTAAAAGGATTGGCCGGGGTGTCACGTCATGGTCCTACAGGGTTGATACGGCCGCAGGAAAGACCTTGTCCTCTCTCGTCACCAGTTTCTTCCTCTGCAGTCCCGCTTGAACCTCCTTCAAATCATGTTTGTGGGTCACCAAACTCGGCGCTCGCCCGTGATTGAGGAAAACTGACAATTCGATTCGCCCCCAACAATTCGTGCCAATGAGTGACCGTCGTGGGCAACATCGCAAGGGTAAGATTCAAGATTTTCCGATCCATCTGGAGTACTTGCTGGACTTCTAGACGCGTTTCCTCAGGTACAATCTCCTGCCAGCGCTGAATTATTGAAGCCTGTCTCGCATAGTTGTCAGCCCCGGGCCATGCTCACGTTAACAGTGGCGAGTATTCATATATTCATGCACTGCAAACATCGCAATCACACACTCCTGCTTACTATGATACCGTGCTGATGTTCTTTCTGTCAGCGAATGCTAGACGCGTCTTGCCGGCAGCTAAAGGGGCTGACCAAAGTTCAAACCGGCACAAAATTACTAAACAAAGGTGTGTATATAGAGGCTATCGGGCTCGACCAGGTACGCTAGAAACTACTAGATATAAGATCTATGTCATGGACCACTCGAACCTACCTCGAACCCCCTGACAGCCAAGAATCAATACGAATGGCCCCTGTTACCAACAAACGCATCATCTTCAAGGAATTCTTCAAAGGTGAGCATACAGATTCTTAGTAGGTGAAAAGACTCGTGCCGAGCCCTCCCAACAACTAGGTTCTTTCGTTCCTGGACAGACAACAGTGTTTGATTGCAGCCAGACGATGGATGTGGACAACGTCTCTTTGAATGGAGGTATCTTGCTCAAGACCCTCGTGTTGTCGTTGGAACCCTATGTCCTCGCCGGGATGAGGCCAGGTCTTCCTGTAAGTGCTTCCAAACCACATTCAACGATGATTCGTCCCTTGACGGCATGGTCAGATGAGCTACAAGATCGGCGATGCGTAAGTGCCTCGTTTAGTAGGCTGCTAGATCTTTCATCCGCCTGAATCCTTCTCCCACAGGATCCGAGGTCACGGTGTCGGCGTCGTCGTGCGTTCCGAGAATGCTTCTTTCCAGGTCGGGGATCACCTTCACGGATTCTACCGTGAGTGTAGAACTCGTGCCAAAGCTCGTGCCAACATTGATCTATAATAGCATTCGAGGAGTACTCGGTTCAGATCAATACCAAAGACTTCGGCAAGATAGATAACAAGTACGGCCTCCCTTGGAGTGTCTTCGTGGGCATAGTCGGGCTGCCTGGTAGGTCGCTTACCCCCATCGTCGTTTACGTTGAGGCCGACGGGCCCATTTTTCAACAGGCCGTACCGCATACTTTGGCTGGAAAGAGCATTCCCATGCAAAGAAAGTGAGCTCGTTCTGCCCCGCCTCCTTTCCCTCGCTGCTTACACCGCGTACGAATCACGTAGGGAGAAGTGGCATTCGTAACCAGTGGAGCTGGTGCAGTTGGATCGTATGCATTATTCCGACGTGGCGTCCAGGGGATCGATCATTAATGGCTTATTCTCTAGCCTCGTCATTCAACTCGCCAAGAGGGACGGCATGAAAGTCATTGCATCTGCCGGTGCGGATGACAAGGTCCAATTCTTGCAAGATCTGGGTGCCGACGTCGTATTCAACTACAAGACAACGAAGGCGTGTGAAGTATTGGAAAAGGAAGGCCCTGTTGACGTGTACGTCGCGCCTGTATTTAGAGTGCTGTACGATGTACCTGACTGGCTTTGTACATACGTAGCTACTGGGACAACGTGGGCGGCGAAACCCTGGAGGCTGCGCTAAACGCAGCAGCGAGGCATGCCCGATTCATCGTACGTTTCGTACCAACGATTTAGCTGTATCGATGCTCACATGCTGTAGGAATGCGGGATGATTTCCGGATATTCTGGCCATACATACCCAATTCGGGTGAGTTCTCCGTTCACGATCGACTTCTGGCTGTGACTTAACGAATGTCCTACTGACTTGACAGAACTTGATGAACGTCATCGTGAAGGAAATCTCGTTCAACGGGTTTATCGTATCCTCTCTCACCCCGAAGTATCAGGAAATGTTTGAGGAGGAAGTGCCTGCTTTGCTTGCATCGAAAGAATTGACTTACAGGGAGGGTGTCACGAGAGGGCTGGAGAATGCTGAGGTGGCGTTCGATCGTTTCGTCAAAGGTGCGTTTATTGGAAAGAGCGTTGTGGTCGTGGCAGACGAATAGTCTCGTATAATTCCCGTATAACATGTATACCAGTTTATATATGTATTCGAGTAACGTTATCTGCAGAACGGAAGAACGTTCGAAATCCACCAGGGATGCCCAGCGATGAAAGACTGGCTTCAGCCTTGAACCGCCGAGGATTGGTAGCCTGATGCTGTAAACATCCACAACTCCACACGCCAGGATGTCTCATTTCTGGCGCTGACCAACCCATAGTTATTCTGTGCACGCTCCGTAAATCTCTCCGGGTATGACACCGTCCAGAATATCAATGAATTCTCCCAATTGGACCCATCGAAGGCTCGGCACGGGTGTACCCTCATGCATAACACGGACGAATCGTCCACCGCTCGTATCGCGCCAAACCTGTCAGACAGGTTACACGGGGGTCACCAGACCGTGGGGCCCACCTACCTCCATGACGATCTCGCTACCCATAGCGGGCCACCTCAACGCACCAGCGTTCGACACCTTCCCAAGTCCGAGACCAGCCGCGAGTCGAATCATAGACCCATCGTGTCCCACGTAAAACCTCAACTTGTGGGTTTCGCCCCCCGACCGGACGCGTTCGAAATTGTGTAACAGTTCGGTGAAGAACACGCCTGGGTATGCGGACGCCTGACTGAGTATCTTTGCCATGAAGGAGAACCCGATCGGACGGGGCGGGCTCACCGAATGTAAGTGACGTGTATGTGGACGCGTTCTGCGCCGAATTCCATATGTAGCTTTGCGAGCCCATCAGACCCGAGGCGACGCCACATCATGTGCAGCACCCACTTGTATTCCCAATCCCCAAGAGCGAACACGGTATTCGCATCTTCCTGGGAAACACAAGCGCCAGTGGCATTGCAGGGAAGCGGGTGGCCGTGACAAGTGCGCGAGCTGAACGTATCAAAGAAATGGTCATCTGTGCGATAGCTCAAAAGATTTCTGGGCCTCGACATCGTGACCAAAGGCACAAATACGTACACCACGAGTTCCACTCGCTCAGGCCTGTTGTTCCGAGCGTGTTATCCAATCTTTGTTGAAGATCTTGATACTGGACGAGATGATCTGTCCACGCAGGCACCGATTGATAAGCTGCTCGGATAGCGTTTGCGTTCGGACAGCCATAGTTGGGGACTAACGAGTCAATCTATAAAAAAAAAGACAGGGAAAAGAAGTGAGAATGCAAAAAGAGACATCGAGCATCGAGCGCAAAAAAAAAGACGGAAACAGACAGACATTTTCGGGCTGAGTATATATCGGCCATCCTCGCCCAATCGTGCTCGGATCCATACCATACAAGATCGCACCTGCGACCTGGTGGGTACGGACTTCGGTGGACGTTCGAACGTAAATGTCCCGAGGATCCACCGTTTCCAAGAACCCAAGCGCATCGTGATAGACAGACCAAAAGTCCTGTACATTCAGACCGAGCATCGATAACAATCGAAGTCAGTCGGGCGAATTCACCAAACGAACCTGCCCGTGCTTGACAGCGTCCTCTAGACCCTCGCGCGTGAGTTGACCGGTGTCACACGTGCCCGACCAAATTTGCGAGGCAAAGGGGTGCCATTCAGGTATGACAGTCTCGTGATACACAGGTGTAGTCCCTGCTGCATAGTCCTGTTGGATAAAGTCGTCACAATTCCATCCCGAAATGGGATTGAGGGATCGTTCGTCGGGGTATAAGTTATCAGGGGTCCGCTAGATAGAAGAATGAGCGATGGCTACTAGAAGGAAACAACAAGGTCGTACCTTGTGGTGACGAATGACGACATTCAGATATTCCAGTGTAGCCTCGGGATCTTCAGGTTCTGGATAGTGTTGGGAGTTGACATGGGGAGCATTGCAGTAATTGTACGTGTTCCACGGTTGGTCGCTCGGGGTGACTGAAGAGTTGTAGATCCCTGTGGGATACAGGGAGAGCTGCTGTTAGTTTGAAAGAGCATCAGCTGCCGCTACTCTACGAAGTCAGGAAAGGTGTATACCATAGTGAACTGCGTGGTACTGAGCTGCCAGTCTGAGAGAGTCCAGGGCGTCAGCAACATCGACTTGGTACATATAGTACGGCTCTCAGGATGACATGGTAGTACCGACCTGGAAGTATCCGTTTTGGCAACTATTGAGTCGGATGCTCTAATGTCACGCCGATAGGCTCTCGTCTGGTACTCCTTAGAACAGCAGCTAACGCGAATCGGGATAAGTTATTTGACAAATGGTAAACCACATTAGATAGATTATCATCCCTCCATTCGTCCTCCGAGTCCATTTACATAAATTCCAACAATGAAAGTCTAAGAAAAAGGTACTGCGCATTACACGCGGTATGTGGATATAAGTAGATCGAGTAAAGCATACGGTATTACGGATAAAAGGTGCATTAACCACCACCGATCGAAAACACAATGTGTCCAACGAAAAAAAGTAACCTCGTCCTGAAGCGAAGAGGACTGCATGAACATGAATGGTAGGTCGAAGAAGGCCCCCCCTGAAAAGTGGATATGTACTGACGTCTTTCAGCGCGCAAAAAGTCCATGATCGCTTTTTGGCGGATGGACTCGACGCTGAAGAAGGCAAGATGCCCTTCTAGACACCCACAAGCAGGCGCAAGATACCCTCGCTAACCCCCATTTAAACCATATTAAGCGAGTTGTTTCGTTAATCGTCGAACCACCATTCGCCATCGAGTACGCCCTGGGCTTCTGGCGCAAAAATGTCGAATAGACCACGAGAGAGATCGAGACCACCCCAAGGACATCCCGTGCACTGCATTCCGAAGACAATAAGGGGAGAATATGTGACGCGAGAGTCAAACGAACGAACCTCGTCAGTAATAGTTGCTTGGACGGTTATTCCATTACACAAGATGGTGATCGGCTTGAAGCAATATTGACCAGGGTATCCTGGTCCGAACTGCTCGACATTCAGAGCCACGATCTGTCATTCGTTGTCAATAACAGCACTGGTGAGGATGATCAACGTTACAGACCATGTCGCTGGGTTGATTCCAGATTCCACAAGCTCCCCTGATAAAAACAAATTGAGGACTGAATCAGGGCGACATGGTTTTTGGTACTCACAAACCGACATCATAGAAGGTGAGGCGCGAATTGGTAAAGGATCGTTTGTGGACGTCGACATCAGCACGCGCACGTTTAGCTACTTCGTGGTGACGGCGACTCGGCGGGGTCGCGCTAGAAAAAGGGAGCGCAAGAGCAAGAAAACTCAGGACGGCAGAGGGCTTCATTGTGGAAAAAGTTGCGGACAAGTAGTGGTAATGGAAGAGAGGAGAAGCTTTGGACAAACGAGTGACTGGGCAGAGGACCAGGCCTCTGCGAGGGTATGACCGTTGAGTAGGTGATGGAGTTGCAAAGGAGAGTTGGAGTTCTCATCGCTGGCCGTGTTTATTCGAGTCGGCTAGCAGTGTGACGAGAAGATTGGTAGGTGGCGCGTCGAGAAGCAAAGTCAACCGAATTAGCCGAGCGACGACGGTCCTGTCTGACCGGGTGCAGTCGGTTCTGTGCAGACAGTACCGATAGATTCTGCCATTCCGGGACTTATCTTCCGACTTCCAATTGACGTGCCCTGCGAGCGTACGAACAGAAATACATAACTGAAAAGCACATAAACAGAGTGGATAGTGTAATCAAAAACAAGACTAGAGTTGTGAGACGGGAGGTAACTGGCGGACTAGCTTTGGTTAAGAGGATACGGATATGCATGCCCTACACTGTATCACATAAATGGTCCCAGGCATAACAAAGCTAATATCCTCCCTGCGAACTAGGGACAGCTTGTTGGTGCTGCAGCGACGGTGAAGCCATCTTCATCGTCGGCGTGAGTGGCTGGCGTGGTGGAGACTGACGTGGAGGGAGAGAGGTCGGGTTTGGAAGAGGTGACGATCCGGCGTTCTGCAGGTGAGGGGAAAGAGAGTGGGCGGCGTAATGTCCGCCAGGCATCATGTGCCCAACAGGCGACCCCATTGCCCCTGGCCGGCTGACACTGCGGGTTTCATTGGCTGACGGTGTAC
>JBBPQE010000451.1:0-19590 GCA_038092335.1 Boletus vinaceobasis
CTAGGTATATGCTAAATAAGGAAGTAGGTCGTAGGGTATGACATCATGTGGGAATCGGATGAGTAAGGATGTAATGTAATGATGTCATGGACTGCGGGAAAGGATCTGGACCAACGGTAATTAAAGGGATGAGGTTACCGTGTGTTGGTCTAGAGCGGAAGTCGGACCGTAAGGTCTAGACGTGTGATAGAGGGAAGTAAGGAATGTGATATGAAGGAAAGGTTACCACGGTCACGTGATAAGTCATGTGATGTGATAAGATAAGATAAGGTCACATGATGAGACACGGACAAGGGTCTGTAGAGAGCGTAGTGATCAGTAGTAATGATCAGTAGTGAACTAAGTAAAGGAAAAAGAAAGTAACGACGAAGTGCAACGATTCGTTACATTCCCATTCTACGTCACGATCTTCTGTGACTTCTATAGGTCCAGGTGCAACCACAGGTTGGCCTGTTAATCTTTCTTTATAGGGTTTTACTCTTGAGATGTTCACAACCGGGTGAATTTTGATAGTCCGCGGCAGTTTTAACTTTACTGCATTGGTACCAATCATCTCGATAACCGGGAAGGGACCAATCCACTTCTCTGTGAGCTTTTTAGAGGCGCGTGTCAAACACAAATTTCCTGTGGCAAGCCAAACTTTGTCGCCAGGTGAATAAATAGGGGCATCAGCCCGTTTTTTATCCACTTGGACCTTCTGTCGGTCCTGAGCTTCTTTTAAATTGTTTTTAACCACTTTGAAGGGGGTTTTCTTTGAAGACGTCTGTATCTTCGAATTATAGGAGAACTGGGCGATGGCAAGCCAATCAGCCCATTGATCTTGTTTTTCTGCACAGTATAAACGAAGGTACTGCTGCAGATCTCTATTCATATGCTCCGTTTGTCCATCTGTTTGCGGATGGAATGCGGTGGATAATTTAGAGTTTATGCTGAGACGCTTGCACACTTCCTGCATGACTGCAGATGCAAATTGCGGTCCTCGGTCTGATACAATAGACATGGGAAGTCCGTGGTGCTTCCACATGTGGTTGAGAAATAGTTTAGCTGTGCTGAGTGCTGTTTCGGTCTTATTGCACAGGATAAATACCGTTTCTTTGGAAAAACGATCAATGACCACTAGGATCGAGTTGAATCCATTAGATAAAGGCAGATCCATGGTGAAATCCGTGGAGATATCCTGCCATGGCCCTTGTGGGACCTCTAAGGGTTGGAGCAGCCCTGCTTTGGGCTGTTTCCAGTTTTCATTCAAGCGCACCTGTCGCATCAAGATAAATATTCATGGATAAAAGTAGCCATCTTTGGCCACCAATAGCTTCTTTCTACCAGTTCAAGTGTCTTTGCCATTTCTGGGTGACCAGCGACTGGAGAGTCATGGCATAGATTAAGAATCTTCATTTTTATGTCATCAGAATCGGGAACATAGATCTGGTGATCCCAATAAAGCAGTTCATCAACCCTGCATTCACCATACTTTTGGCACAAATCAATCACTTTGCTCTCTTTGAGCAGAACTATCTGGCTTTTGATGAGTTTTTGAATTTGTTCGCCTTCATCGTGAATTTCAACCCTGGTCTGGGTTCAGACTCACTCTGGCAGTATAAAGATAATACCCTTGTTGTCATCTTCGACTCCTTGGGCGTGGTCTTTGCGACACGATAATGCATTGGCTTTTACATTAGAAGCGCCAGGCTTATAGACGAAAATGTAATTGAACCGCGTTAACCATTGATACCATTGGGCTTGCCGATGATTCAGATCTTGCGATTTCATAAAGTACTGTAGGTTGGCATGGTCATTCCAGATCTCAAATTGGAACTTCGCGCCTTCCAAATAGTGACGCCAGATTTCTAGCGCATGAATAATCGACAACATTTCCTTATCTGCAATCGGGTAGTTCTGTTCTTCCGGAGACATCGAATGTGAGGAATAGGCAACTGGGTGCCATTTGTCATCTTTAAATATAGAAAGTACCGCCCCCGTAGCGTAATCAGACACATCGGTTTCTAAACAGAATTGGCAACCGTTGTCTGGATATGCCAACACAGGTGCAGTCGTGAATTTTTCTTTTAGCGTATCAAACGCCGTTTGCTGTGAAGAGGACCATTCAAATCCTGTGTCCTTCTTCAATAAATCGTTAGGTGGATGTGCAACTTGCACGTAGTCCTTTATGAAGCAATGGTAAAAATTGGCGAGCCCCAAGAAGCTTCTAACTCCTTTCACATTGGTGGGAGTGGGCCATTCTAGTATCACTTTGACCTTGGAATCGTCCATGTGAATTCCATCTTTTCCTACAATCATGCCAAGGAAATCAACCTCGGTCTTACTGAAAGAACATTTTTCGGGTTTGATGAAAAGATCATTTTCTTCCAATCTTCATAATACTTCCCACACGATGTCATCGTGTTCTTTTTGATTTTTTGATTTTGTAAAGATCATAAGGTCGTCGATGTAGACAACCACAACTCTATCCATATCGGCGAAGATCTCATTCATCATCACTTGGAAGGTTCTGGGCAAGTTGCATAGCCCAAAATACATTACGAGCAGTTCATATGCTCCTCGGAAGCAAACGAAGGTGGCCTTCCATTCGTCACCTTCTTTAATGCGAACATTGTTATAGCCCCAACGTAAGTCCATTTTCATAAAGAGCTTAGCTCCTTTTAGTTTATCCACTAGCTGACCAATCAATGGCAGCGGGTAATTGTTTTTAACTGTGTGTTCGTTTAGGTAACAGTAGTCTTGGACCATCTGCTTCTTGCCGTCTTTCTTAGGCACAAAAAACACGGGGCTTGTCTGAGGGGATTTTGAGGGCCTTATGTAACCCTTCTTTAGTTGGTCATCAATGAACGCTGTGACCTCTTCTTGTTCCGATGGGGATAGCGGTATCAATCGGCCTTTCTTTGGCACAAATGACTCTTTCATATCTATTGCGTGATCCCATGGTTTCCTTATCAGCATGTGTTCACTTTCTCCTTTTGAGAAGACCTTTAAATAATCGTGATATGCCTCGGGAATGAGTTCTTTCTCCATAGGCTTCTTTTCTTCTTTTTGAATGTTTTTCTCAGCGGCAGTAATCTCTAGCCGTTCTAAAACCGCTTGGATTTGATATTGGAGATCTCGCTCCTCTTTTTCAATGTAACGTGCGAAGACTGGTGCTGGCTGTAAAGCGTGGCAGTGTTGAGGACATCTCGTCAACTCAACATCTCCTGTGATCCAATCTACGTGAGGGTTGTGGCACCTCAGTCATGTATATCCGAGGATCATTTGATTTAGACCCAAATTGGTAACTTCTGTGGTAACACATTCTTTGTGTCCCTTGAAGTCAATAATTATGTCAGCACTGTGCGTAATCTTGCCAGCCTGATTCTTCGTGCCATCCACATTGTAAACATCAACAGGATTGCATAACGCTCAAAGGGGAAGTGTAACAAATCGTTGCACTTCATCGTTTCATTCTTTCCTTTTACTTAACGTTCTCTACTGATCACTACTACTGATCATCCGTTCTCTATCAAACACTCTTATCTTATCATGTCACATGACCTATCATGTGACCGTGGTAATCCCTTCATTACTTCACATTCCTTACTTACTCCTATCACACGCTCTAGACTTCGGCCCAAGCTCCCGCATCTAGACTCCACACGGCAACCTCATTCTTTTAATCTCCATGTTCTAGATTCCTTATCGCAGTCCATGATGTCATTCCATTATTCCTTAGTCACTCCGTTCCCACATGACATCATACCCTACGCCCACTACCTTCCTTATATGTACTTGTACCTATTTTGTATCATGGTCCGTGCACCTAGCACCACTGTATAAATACTGGGCCCTCTAGACAAACTCTCCCCAGTTCGTTTATTGGTGTCTACATTTGCCAATAGCTCGAGTGCGAAGCAAGTCACTCAACGTCCTCAAAGGCATCTGTTGCTGGTTACTGAAACCCAGAACAGATTACAGGATCAACGTGATATCCTACAAAACTACGCGCGTCTACGTTTTATCTTCTCTACGTCTTATAATCCATCACTCATCATTCTGGTTGTTGTTCATCAAGCCAATCGTTGTATCTGCTAAAGCGATCCCACTATTCGCTTCAGGAAGCTTTCGTTTAGCGACCCACTTCTTATTGATAAATATCATATTAGCTCCGCTGTCGAGCAATGCTTCTATCTTCAGCATGTCTAAGGGAGTTTCTTGTGAGGCTATGTGAATCAGGACTAAAATCTCTCATCCCAAATTCATGTTTCTGACATAAATATCAGGGTTTTCATCAACTTTTTCTTTTTTGAAAGAGGAATCAAGCACAGGTTTATCGTCCCTGCCGCGCTCACTAGGAGTCGCCTCTGACATAAGAGAAATAGTATCTGTGGAGCTGTCAGAGTCAGTCTCCTCCACATTTAAATAATCAAACCTATTTTTGGATTTTTCTAATTTCGCCTTTGAACCACCCTGATCGGTTCTCAGGCCTTGCCTTTTCCCTTCTTGGACGAATCCTTGAAGTAAGCGAGTGCTTCTTCGTACAACATACCCTTTGTCGCACGCACCCATGCTTCTTTCTTCTTTTGGGCACTTTTTACCTCATTCCGGGAGGGTTTGTCATCATCGGAGTCAGAGTTCCAACTCTCGGCAGCTTCCTTTTTCTTTGCAGCACATGCTTGTGCCTTCCCGCACTTGCAGGAATACTTGTGTTTGCCCGTGAACCAATTGCAGTCCGGGCATTTAACTTTGGGCTGTTTACAATTGGTCGCCCTATGACCGTCCTTGCTGCAATTGAAGCAGCCTTGTGAAGTTGACCCTATGTCCATGGCATTAGGATCCTTTTTGCCTCCGTTATTTGGTTGGAAGCGCGAGGCAGCACTATCCTTAAAGAAGCTGAAGGCCTCGTGGGCACATTCAACTTCTCGAATTTCTTTGAGATAAGCGATGACGTCAGTCTGTCGCTTCCCTTGACAGAAGATCTGGGATATGATCTCCGTCTTGACGTTATTCTCCAATATATCTATGGCGTGGGTATCGTCAATCCCAGCCTGGAGGTATAGTCCTTGGAACCAAACGATGAAATCGTCGGTCGGCATCGACCCTTGCTTGAGCTTTCTCAGCTCTTTCCTTGCCCAATCCTTTTGGTTGGTGGATCGGAATAACCCTTCAATATCTGATACAAGCTTGTTCCACGTGTAAGTGGTTCCTTCAACAAGCTTTGTTTGTGCGAACCATCCAGCGGTTGGCCCTTTGAGATGGGAGAGGACAGCAACTACTGCCTCGTATGTACCCCATCCTACATTTGCTCTGTTGATAGTAAGCCAAGTTTACATCTTGGCCCACCACTCTTCAAATTTGGCCCGGAAACCATCATATTTGCTGGGGTCTGCGAAAACTTCTATCTTGCGGGAAATCCCGCTTCCTTGTGCTGGTTGTGGAGCAGCCAGTACTGCTGGGGGTGGAGCCTGTTGTCTGGGCTGCCAACCCAACCTGTCGATCTTGTCTGACAACTCTACCATCATTCTTCGGAGATCCAGGATACTATTTTGGGATTCCGTAATCAAATCTGCCAATCTGTTGGCGTTGGTGAGATGAGAGTGAAACTCATCGATTATTGCTTGGTTTTGGTCTTGTGCAGAGGCCTGGTTGCCAATGCCAAGATTTTCAATGAGATGCTGAGACATCGCAAATTGATCAGTTGAAAGGAGTAAAGAAATTGTATTGATCGGCTACTGTAACGAAGTGACAATTTCACTCTTTATCTTTTCTTTTGATCTTATCTTATCTAATCTTATCAAGCCATGCGTTTATCTAATCTCACAACATACGCTGGACTTGTAAACTTTCCTTTCTTCTTCTCTCGTGTTCACAGACGCTTATAGTTACATTCATTTCTCACAAGATCCAATCTCGTTCTCACATTCATTACCATATGCACTTCTTTTCATCCCTGCTCCATGCTTCCATTTCATTCACACGCTATGCTTCTCTTCCATTCTGCCACACCATGTGTGTGCAGCATGTATTTAATCTCCGTTCCCCTATGTACCTATGTAGCTATGTACTCTCACGCATAGCTTGGTCTGTGTGCATATGCCAATACTATATAAACCCAGTGGACGACGACTGGCATCCCCAGTCTAGTTCACTTGGTCATTTCCCATAAAGACCTGAGTGATATCTCCTCCCTTCTATCTCTTCCTACTAGGATCTTGTGCTGTGACCTAAGGATCTACTATTGATCTTTGTGGTTGTTTCAGCTACTGCCTGAATCTCTTCGGCAGGTGTAAAGTGTGGCGAGGTCATAAGACTACCCTGGAATGTGAGTCATCTTCTTCGGGTCTCAATCTCCTTATTGTCCTTCTATTGACGATCTTTGTCCTTTTGACTGGCCTTTCTTTGACCGAGTCTTCCCTTTGTCGTTTCACAGGAGCTATCTGAGCTTCTCTGTGAAGAGCAACATAATCAATGCCTGTGTAAGGTGAAAGATCCCTTATGGCCGGTTGCGGTTCTACGGCCTCCTCTTTTACAGCAACGGGAGAAGCAGGTGGGAGATCATTTGGATTGAACTCCGCTTCGTCTACCTGTGTGTTGTAATCTAGGAGAGCAGACTCCTGGTCTATAGTCTCCGGAGTTAACTCAATGAAGTTGCCAAATTGTATGAAAGGAAAGAAGTCTCGCTGTACTTCGCGGAGAGCTTTCTCAAATGGTGAACAGGATCTTGACTCTTTCATACTCTCTAATGCAACGGATTCCGCTCGTGGTGCACCTCCTTCTATGTTATCTAACCACTCTTCGACTGCAGCAATAGCCCGATAGAGCGGATGCGGTGAAATATCCTGATTGGGATGATCAGGCGCTGGGAGGGAAGGGAGAGTTCGGTGAGAAGTCCAATGGAAGAACACTAGGCGACTATAAGCCCAGGTTTTCTACTTGAGTCTAGGATCGACGCACTTGCTTGTTCGTTCGGTGAAGTCGCATTTGTGAGGTAAGGATGATGAAAGTCTAGTTCAAGTGAAACAACCACAAAGATCAATAGTAGATCCTTAGGTCACAATACAAGATCCTAGTAGGAAGAGATAGAAGAGAGGAGATATCACTCAGGTCTTTATGGGAAATGACCAAGTGAACTAGACTGGGGATGCCAGCCGTCGTCCACAGGATTTATATAGTATTGGCATATACACACAGACCAAGCTGTGCGTGAGAGTACATAGCTACATAAGTACATAGGGGAACGGAGATTAAATACATGCTGCACACACATGGTGTGGCAGAATGGAAGAGAAGCATAGCGTGTGAAGGGAATGGAAGCATAGGATGGAAATGAAAGAGGTACATACAGTAATGAACATGTGAACGAGATGGGATCTTGTGAGAACGTGAATATAACTATTAGCATCTGTGAGCGCGAGAGAAGAAGAAAGAAATGTTACAAGTCCAGTGTATGTTGTGAGATTAGATAAACGCGTGGCTTGATAAGATTAGATAAGATAAGATAAAAAGAAAAGATAAAAAGTGAAATTGTCACTTCGTTACACCCAGTATCCTCATCACAAAGCCAAAATTCCATTTTCTTGTTCACCTTCCAGCATATATCTACCGATTTGGACCTGCAATCATTTTCTCTACAGAGTGGTACAAATCGTTCAATCATGTCTTTTGGTTAACGTGCATACACAGTAGCCATCAAGGACCGAGCCACGATACGTGTCAGACATTCACGTGGTTTGACATCCTCAAGCACATCGTCACTGGGGGCTTCTGGTATGAGAATGGTTTACAGAAGTGGATCCATGCTGGTCCATTTGTATTGAATTTTCTTTCCAATCATCCAGCACAGGCACGCTTACTTGGGATCAATTTCGACGAATTGAAGGATGGGCCTGTAGATATTGCAGGTAACTGGCATTATGTATTACCAGGCATGTCACTAACACTCATCTTTAGGAACCGGTCATATCATCCGAGTGGCTTCTGTTGTCAGGAATCAAGATTCATGGATGGGTTTGCAGCTTTCAGTAGCCGTCCCATGGGGGAACACTGAGTGCACCAAAATTGGTACCGTCACACCAATGCTAGCACAACATCTGGATCGCAAGTATTTCCAAGGCGATGCGCTGATAGCAAAACATGGGGACAAAGTCAAGCTCAAGGGCCATGTCATTTTTGCTCACACTTCATCAAACTCAGGATTTTCCATTGGGTGTGTGGTTGAAATACTGATTGATGATGCCCATTGTTGTGTCATCACACATGTCGCCGTTCAACTGTTCGAATTTGAGCTGACATTGCACCCTAGTCTCCACGTCCCGAGGCTGCATTTGACTGATCAAAAGGTTGTCATACCTTGTTCAGTGAGCTTATTGATACCTCTTCCATCTTGCGAAACGTTCTGATTCTTCGAAATGCAAGGACATTGTATGTGCTGTGAATCTACAGCACAACTGTACAGACTCAAAGTGCATCGCACTTTTGCATCGCACCATCCAGCAAGAAAGGGTCCCAACAACACGAACAAGAGCTGTAGTCTGTCACGAGGACACCCCAGATCACTTTCTCAACACCTTCTCCATTCACAACTATGGGTTTATTTGTGCCGCATTGCCTGTGTCCTTGTGAGAAACTCCCTTACGTGTTGCAGCTCAGGACATTGAGAAGGTTCGCAAGCTGGCAACTCAGCAAATCCGACAGAAAAAAAACCAGTGTGCATTCAGTCCTGTTCCTATGGATATGGGTTTGGATGATGTTGCTTCGGCTCCCGTATTTGATAAACCATCAAAGCAGAAGCAGAAGCAAAGGCAAAAACAAACCAACATGACAGCTGCAACGCACCAGTCCAACTTATGAGCAGTCTCTGTGCAGCCCTCCCCAACCCCTCTTCAAACCAATGTGCCAAGCGACCAGCCCCCTTGTTTGATCACATCTACGACATCTTCATCCATGGCTCATGCATACACTCCATCTGCAGTGTCTAGTGGACGACTACCGCCACCCTCCATTCTGGACACCCAGTCTATCTCATCACCATTCAATGGCTCAACCTCTCTTTCGTCCACATCCATGGCTCGTGCTCCATCTGGAATATCTCGTGTTCCACTACCTCCCAGCCTGGTCACCCAGTCCGTCTCATTGCCATTTAGCGGCTCAATTCCTCTCTCAACCACACCCACGGCACCTCCATCTTTCACTCACACTACATCCATAGTGTCTAGTATTCCACCCCCACAGCTGCACCCCACCCTGGTTACTCAATATGTCATGTCGTCATTTAGCAGCCCAATCCCCCTTCTAATTGCGTCCACAACATCATCTTTGGTTCGCACTCCATCTGGAGTGCCTAGCGTTCCACTACCATATCCCCATCTTGCACCGGCCACCCAAATGAGTTCAGTGCACTATGTAAGTATCCCATGCGGTCAATGGGTTTCACATTCTCATTACTTGTAGTACCCTTACCCAACAATGGTACCACTTCCTGAATCTCCCGCCCCAGCAGCCATGATGGCCACAATGGCCACGGCACGCCAGTTTAACTCAGCGGTTTCCCAAGTAGCTCCACTTTCACCATACAGTCCCCTGGCGACCCATTATTGTCCTGGACCTGCTCAAGGGCAATTCAGCTATTATATGCAGTCTTATACCACTGGACGACAACATGGTGCTGATTTCGCTGCGCCCAGCGGGCATCAATTTTACTATAATTCACAGCCTGCACCCTATAGTACTACAACTCCCTATTACCCTTCCTCGTAAATACTCTTCACAACAAGGCCTTCATTCAAATGCTGTGTGAACAAAGTTTTATACGTAAAATTAGTGGCGAAAGCAATGTGAATTTTGTTTTGCTTAAAACCATGCCAGGGTTGAAACGCTTGTTCCTCAGAACCTCCAGTTGCCATGTTCCGGCAATACCAGTTGCAGACGACATCTGGCTCTAGTACTGGTCATTCTCCAGCTTCTCATGCTACTTCTTCTGACACGAGCTCTAGAGCTTCAGCACCTGCCTCCAGACTGCGTGATTCTACAACTGCTTCATCTCTTGCTGCCTTCAGACTCGAACCATCTCCTAGCTCTCAACCTCATCGTTGTGCCGGTTCAGAATCATTATTGGACGTTGAAGAATCCATTTCTGCAGGTGTTCGCTGCTGAAGGGACTCCCAGGACCATGGCAACTCACAACTCAGTCCTCGGTGGATGAAATGACTCAAGACGTATGCCAAGGACTTATGCAATGAGCTCGAGATCCCTGAGAAGAAACTGTTTGATTTCATTGAGGTAGGTCCCATTCATTGTAAGCTTATCATCCATCCATCTGAGTCTCACCAATACCGTCAGTCCGGCAATGTGTACTTTATGCTCGTCAAGTACAAAAGCAACAATCAAGCTAATGAATCCAAATTGCTCCTCAAGATGTTAACTTCAAAGGACTTCGAAGTATATGTTTGCCTATGGTATCCAGTTAACCCCAACTGACTAATTGTTCGACAGATTGCCCTTCACAATTGCCTCCTGGCTTGTTTACTTTCACCAAACCTTACTGCATATATGATGGACACACAGCGCCAAATCATGGTATGTTTCGGAATCTCCTCTAACTTGAGTGGCATGCCATATCACTAACCTGCTCATCGATTACATTACATGCAGGATTTCATCTTCAAGCATCAAACCGTATTCAAGATTCCAACAGGTGTTTTCGAAGACTCCAAGCTCAAGGCCACCCTCCATGCAACCGTATCTAGATTGCTTGCGACCATTCGCTCTCATTTAAAGACACAGATATGCACACTCGGAGCACTAGCAAGCCCAGTTATCAGGTTATCTAACGATGTTACACAACTAGTTAACCCTGTCCATTTCCAAGAAGACATGCATCATTGATGTCATGAAGTCGTTGGCACGGCTCAGTTCAGGAATGGAGGTGGATGCTGCACACTGGAACAGACTCGCCTTCCTTGTAAGTGGATTTGCACAAGATTCAATGAGTACTACTGATGTATCTATGCATCCTTCAGCACCGCTGCCTGTGCATTTTCCTCATTGGTACCAGCGATCTCAAAAGTATCCCCCTTTAAGCTTGCTTCACACCCAGTATCATACCTATGCTTAAGCCAGACATGAAGGAGAAGCTGGAGGGGCTTGGTATCAATGTCCAGGGTATAATAGAGGAACTCCTTCGTGTCAGCGGTGCTTCCGAGCCAGCGACCATCGAGCAAGACCCAGAGTTGGCCCAGAATGACACGGCAGCAGGCACTTACAATTTCTCTGATATGGGCAGTTCTGAGCCAACAGGCAATGAGCCAGGCAATTCCGACGCTGACTCAGACCCAGATGCTGATGGCATTCCTGATACCGAGAACCCTGAGCAGCAGATTGATGAACTCAGTGAGGGTGACTCCGGATTTGGGCTCAATGGCAAAACTGCTACCTTCACCAATAATAAATTCTGGAACTATGTCGACTACATCCTCAATATCTTGCGCGAAACCACTCGCAAGGAAGCTGGTACGAAGGATGAATTCGAGAAGGAAGTCACTGGGTGAGTCAAATACTCAAACGACCACCGTTGGTCAACAAACTGACGTTGGACTCATAGTATCATGGTACAGATATTTCAAGCCAATCTTATGGACTGTCCTGGCTGCAAGAGAGCAATGAGATTGTCAGCTGTGAACCCCCCATGGCAGAACACCATAGAGCATGAGCTGATGTGGTAATTTCGCTCATTTCCACTTCCTGGTCTTTTTCTATGTATACTGTGTCATCCCCGCATCCCTTTAATACAGTCTACTGTGATTTCATTCTATTATCTGGCATGGATGTGGATGAGAGCTCGAATGAATGCACAACCAATCATCCCACAAAACATATGGTTTACTAATTGTGCAACCAGTATTGGTGGAATTGTGTGGCACATATCTGCAAAAGCACCCATCCTGTACAGTATATACAACCAATACATAGGTGGACATGTCAAGCAATGGTGTGTGTTGTACAATCTGATCAACTATTCACTGACATTAGGCAGAAGATATCAAATGTATATCTGGGCCATATATATACTGTACATCTTAGTCAATTATTCATTAAGATCGGGCAGGGGATATCCAGTCTACACCCAGATAACAATATAAAGATATGGTTTATTTCAGATCTAACGTAGAGGTTTAGCATGGATGATACACTCGTGAGTGTTCGCATAGTGTCACAACATTCAAACAGTGTGCACGATATGCCCTAACCCTGAGATCCTTTGTGTAAAATTTTCAATTGTTTCCAGCAATCATGCCGGAATCCAAAACATGTGTATAATTTAAATATCAGTTGTACATTTGTAAAAAAAAACGCCAGTTGTACAATTTTTTTGAACTGGTGTGTAGTGGTAAGGGTAGGATGTAAGAGTTTAGTTCTAATGAAACAACCTTGAAGATCCTTTAGCAAAGGGATTCTAGGCTTATCACTAGATACTAGGGAGAGGACTTATGAAGGGGACTTTATCTCAAGGAAAAGACCAAGAGAACTAAACTGGAGGACGTCCAGTAGTTCCTTGGTGTTTATATACTGTGGCATAATGCGCACAGACCAAGCTGTACACTACTACATGTGGGCATATTATAACGGAGATTAAATAGGTGCTGCACACACATGGTGTGGCAGAATGGAAGAGAAGCATAACACGGTGATTACTGTGGGAGTGAAATGGAAGCATAGACGGAAATGAAATAGAAGACATACGGTAATGAACGTGAGAACGAGATGAGATCTTGTGAGGACGTGAATATAACTAAATAGAGAAAGTGTCTGTGAGTGCGAGAGAAAGAGAAAGAAATGTTACAAGTCCATGTCTATGTTGTGAGATTAGATAATCACGTGGCTTGATAAGATAAGATTAGATAAGATCAAGGAAAAGAAATTGTCACTTCGTTACATCATCCCTGGCCCCAGCCAATCCTCACTTGAAAACCTCAATCACTATATCTGCCCACTCATCAACGACCTGGCAATTTCTTGGGAGAGAGGTGTTCACTACTCTTGAATGACTAACTACCCCCATGGATATACCACCAGAAGTGCTGTTGCACTTACCATTTGCGATCTCCCCACTGCCTGCCACATTTCTGCATTTGCTGGTATCCGAAGTCACTTTATCTGTGGGGTATGCAACTGCTACCACAAGAATAGCTATGGTCGAGTGGATTTCGAGAACTGGGTACTCCGTGATAAGGATACACTCTGCCATCATGCTGAGCAATGGAGAGATGCCCCCTCGACCGCTGAACGAGAAAGATCATTCAAGGAGTATGGTGTTCGATGGTCGGAACTTTGGCGACTACCATATTGGGACCCGGCCTGGCAGCTTGTCATTGACGCCATGCACTGTATATTGGAGGGCCTGGTCACCCACCACACCCAAAAACTCCTTGGTATCACGGACAAAAACACATCACATACCCCTGAAGCACCACCTGCCTTTTGTCACAACTTCAAAATGCTCACCACAGATGCTGCCACCACACTTTCCATGACTACAAGAGAGATGTCGCAAGTCCCTGCGATCCACAACCTTCTTGTCACGCAAGTACCCTTGCCACACGATGCTGCTTGCATAGATCAGTTCATGAACAAGCTTCAAGTGGATCTCTTTCGGAAGAATGTGCACTCATTGCAGTACGTTTGTCAGACATTGGGCTGTACATCCACAAAGTGAACAAGGTTATATAAAATTGGCTATGCAAAGGCTCTCATCAATTGGGTAAGTAAATCCGCTCTAGACGACAACGTCATTGACGTCTCTGTAGCGACGCCAAGTGCCCCTTTCTGCCACTACCCCACCCCACCAGCGCGAACATAAGCATGATACAGGGGAAGTCCTGGAAAGAATCCATGAAATCATCCGGGACATCTCAACACCTTCATGGTTCAAATCTGCACCCCGTAACTTCGGTGACGCATCTGTGGGTAGCATCAAAGCAGATGAGTGGCAATCACTCATCATGGTCTACATTCCAATCACACTCATCAGCATTTGGGGAGCTCACGATCCGGATCCTGATATCATTTCAGCTCTCGATCACATGATGTCCCTTATTTCTGCCATTTACTTAGCCTGTGCATGAACAATGACTCTAGAACATGCCTCCGCATATCATTCCTGCATCACAAGCTATGTCAGAAATCAGAAATCCCTCTACCCTTCATTTTCCCTTTGACCAAACCACCACACTTCCTTCCATATCTTTGATTACCTTGTTCTTTTCGGCCCAGTTCACTCTTGGTGGACATTCCCTTTCGAGCGCCTCATAGAAGTCCTTCAACGTCTACCGAGTAATCAGAAGCCTTGTAAGTCTTCCCTCCAACTATGTGACCAACAAAGCTTGTAACTCCGGGTAGGCGAACTCGAAACCACCATGCTTCATTCATATCTCAAAGGTGCCAAGCTTCATGCTTGGGTATCTCGCCCTGATTGCCCAACTGCCATTCACGAGTGCAAGATTCTACTCGACCGTGCATACCGATCTCAGGAAACGAGCGAGAAAACCAATGCTGACGGAATCATCCTCCCCAATCTTGCGGACAATCCCAGGGCCATGGTCCTACCTGATGATCTTCAGTGGCTAATTGGACAATGCAGGGGTGTCCTGCATGCCAATGTAAAGCACAGCACTGGGGTCTTCTATAGTTGGTCATCCACACATCTTGGGAATTCACTGATTTTCTTTTATCCTTGCGGAAATTGTTCATTGGTGCCAGTCCCAGGGAGCATCAAGTACATATACCAGGATGGAGAGTCATTCTCCTTTGTGGTTCAAAGGCAGTGCCCGCTGAGCGAAAAATCAAAGGTAGCTGACACATTCTCTGAAACAACCACAAAGATCAATAGTAGATCCTTAGGTCACAGCACAAGATCCTAGTAGGGAGAGATAGAAGGGAGGAGATATCACAAGGTCTTTATGGGGAAGAACCAAGTGAACTAGACTGGGGATGCCAGTTGTCATCCACAGGGTTTTTATAGTATTGGCATATGCACACAGACCAAGCTGTGCGTGAGAGTACATGGCTACATAAGTACATAGGGAAATGGAGATTAAATACATGCTGCACACACATGGTGTGGCAGAATGGAAGAGAAGCATAAGCGTGTGAAGGAAATGAAAGCATAGGACGGAAATGAAAAGAAGTGCATATGGTAATGAACATGTGAATCGAGATGAGATCTCGTGAGAACGTAAATATAACTATAAGCGTCTATGAGCACGAGAGAAGAAGAAAGGAAAGTTACAAGTCCAGCGTATGTTGTGAGATTAGATAAATGCGTGGCTTGATAAGATTAGATAAGATAAGATCAGGAAAAAGATAAGGAATGAAATTGTCACTTCATTACATTCTCTGTGTACCTGTAATGAATCGTTGCACTTCATCGTTTCATTCTTTCCTTTTATTTAACGTTCTCTACTGATCACTACTACTGATCATTCGTTCTCTATCAGACACTCTTATCTTATCTTATCATGTCACATGATCTATCACGTGACTGTGGTAATCCCTTCATTACTTCACATTCTTTACTTACTCCTATCACACACTCTAGACTTCGGTCCGAGCTTCCACATCTAGACTCCACACAGTAACCTCATTCTTTTAATCTCCGTGTTCTAGATCCCTTATCACAGTCCATGATGTCATTCCATTACTCCTTAGTCACTCCATTCCCACATGACATCATACCCTATGCCCATTACCTTCCTTATATGTACTTGTACCTATTTTGTATCATGGTCCGTGCGCCTAGCACAACTGTATAAATACTGGGCCCTCTAGACGAACTCTCCCCAGTTTGTTTATTGGTGTCTACATTTGCCAATAGCTCGAGTGCTAAGCAAGTCACTCAACGTCCTCAAAGGCATCTGTTGCTGGTTACTGAAACCCAGAACGGATTACAGGATCAACGTGATATCCTACAAGATCTACACGCGTCTACGCTTTATCTCTCTATACGTCTTACCATCTATTCATCATTCTGGTTGTTGTTCATTCAGCTCAACGTTGTATCTGCTAAAGCGATCCCACTATTCGCTTCACTAGGGGGCTTTTCATAAGCTGCAAGCCTCCTTTTTAGATAACCCCATAGATGTTCAATGGGGTTTAGGTCAGGAGACTGTGCAGGCCACACCATAGTCCTGAATTCCTGCTCCCCTAGCTATTCCTTCATCTTTCTACAGGTGTGCTTGGGATCATTGTCCTGCTGAAAAATGATGTTAGTGTTACGCTTGGCCCGGGTAGGGACGAGCGTAGACTCTAGGGTCAAGGGTTCTGGTAGCGAGACGGCTACCGGTGGTTCAAGGATTCAGAGAAGGAGAGGTCGTCTCCTTGATCATGGGTTCGGGTAGCTAGACGGCTACCGGTGGTTCAAGGGTTTCGAAGACGAAGCTGGCACTCAAAGTAGCCAGAAGACTTATAGAGGTCCAGGGACGATGTACTTGGTATATTCCAGAGTAGATCTAGGTTAGGGAATACATCGTCAAAGGGAGAGGTTTATATAAGAAGCCTATGGAATGTTGAAGAATGGGATGGAAGGAAAGATGACTAAGTAAAAGAATCGCGAAGAACGATGTGGAAGGATTAAGTAATACACTCGCTGACTGATCAATAGAAGAAGAGAGAAGGTCAGCGAAGAAGATGACTAATCAAAGGATAACTTGGTAGAGTTTCAAGATAACTACACGGGGCTTCAACAGCGTAGTCGGATTGTCTGCAAAAGATAGCATAGACTCGAAGAGAAAAGGAAATGAAGAAAGAATCGTAACATTACCCCCCTACTAAGGGTCAAGTTACCAATGAAGACAAAAATAATTATAAGTCCAAATATCCCCCAGCAGGAGATCCCGTGATGTTGCTCCATGCCACATCATCCAACGCATCGTCATAGTTATCAAGAGGGGACACAGACCTTGGAGATTGTCTGCGGAGAGGTTGACGACGAAAGTTGGTAGTGGTGCATCGCTGAGGTGTGGGAACTGGAAGAGGAGGCGCGAAGGGAGAGGTGCCAGAACGAGAAGAATGTGAAGAGGAAGAAGAGGGAGGAGAGGTGGGAGGAGTATGACGACGAAGAGGACAACGAGATTGATTATGACCTGGGGCCCATCGGAAGCAAGTAGGACATTGATAAAATCGACATGCAGGATGAAAATGTCCTAAGCAGTGACAATGGTGACAAGCTTGATGGTATTGTGGGTGAGAAGGGGGTAAAGCCTCACGTCCTTCATAGCCAGTCCAGATGGCTTCTACTCGTTCCATAACGGCTAGCTCTTCTTCGGAAAGTGGTTCAGATGATGTGGATGGGGTATGGGGAAGTTGTCGCCCAGCTAATTCGCTAATGTAACGGTCGACGTCATGAAGGAATTCGACCATCCCTAACTGGTATAGGGCGATGCTGACGGCTCCATGAAGCTCTCGCTGGATGTCTCTAATTGTGTTGCGATAAAAGGCGGCGTGGGCGTGGGGAGTGACTGGGTTGGTAAAAAGGGCCAGGCATGAGGTTTGTACAAAGGCCCTCTGCAAAGCGTGGAGAGGGGATCCCACGTCAAGGAAGGTGTCTATGGGGAGGGAGAAGCGAGAGTTGATAAGGTAGTGATCGAGGGTGGAGATGTCATCGACGTCGGGGAAGTCAGGTCGAATGCGATGGGCGTAGAGAGGGACGTCCACAGAAAGGACTCCTCTAGGGGTGTTGGCGACGGAAGTGGGGGGAGGATCAAGAACATAACCGGGGTTTCCCGGAGTAGGGGGGCAAGCGATAGTAGAAGAGTAACGGTCATTAACTACTGGAATAAGAGAAGAAGGGGAAGCAGGACGAGAGATATCATCCACAAGCGTGGATGGGGGAATAGAGGAAACAGAGGATAACGTAGGAGACGAAGGGGTTTGGTTAAGTTCGATGGCCATGGATGATTGTTAAGAAGAGGGTGAGGAAGGGTGGAAGATGGAGGGGTGAAGGTTTTTATAACTGGCAAGAACGGACTTCGCATTTTTCAAGTTCCGTTCTAGGACCCAGGAGTCATCTTCGGCGGAGTATCCTTTCCATCGGATCAGGAAGGAGTGGTGAGAAGGAGGTCCTTTGTGAAACAACCTTGAAGTGCTTAAGCTTTTAGCACCTAGGTTATCACTGAACTCAAGGAAAGGGGACTATAGGTTTCAAGGGAAAGAACCAAGAGAACCAAACTGGAGGACGTCCAGTGGATTCCTTGGGGTTTATATACTGTGGCATAATGCGCACAGACCAAGCTGTACACTACTACATGTGGACATAGGAGAACGGTAATTAAATACATGCTGCACACACATGGTGTGGCAGAATGGAAGAGAAGCATGGCACGGTGATTACCGTGAGAAGGAATGGAAGCATAAAGCGGAGATTAAAAGAAGACATACGGTAATGAACGTGGGAACGAGATTGGATCTCGTGAGAAAGTGAATGTAACTATAAGCGTCTGTGAGCGCGAGAGAAGAAGAAAGGAATGTTACAAGTCCAGCGTATGTTGTGAGATTAGATAAACGCGTGGCTTGATAAGATTAGATAAGATAAGATCAAAGAAAAAGATGGAAAGAGAAATTGTCACTTCGTTACAAGCTTAGAAAAGACTTGAGTGCTTCCACGTGCAACTCAGGCATAGCAACAAGGAGTTCCTAAGAGCAGAATCCTTAGAACTTAGGTACCCAAGTAAACCCCCATCAAGAACCCCATCTCCTTTCAACCAAGCTTTAGGGGTTATTAACAACGAGTTATTCCCTTTCAACATCTATGGCAAATATCCACCTAACATTTACTTCCCTCTTGTCAAAAGAGGAACCCCGTTTGAGATAGACCAGGAGTCTGCTCTTTTGGATTACAAGACTGAGATTGACAAGGCAGAGTTCGATCCCAACGATCTCCCGCCTGCGCCACCAGTGAATGAGGTTACTGTAGAAGAACTGCCCGCAGCACCTGTACGGGAGTTATCGCCATATGTTGGCACAGATTTTACTAGGGTCATTGAGGAAGGACAAATTCCCCTCCTTAACCTTAAAAGGAAGCAACAGGTAGAAGTAGTCATATCAGTCAAAAAGGCAAAAGTAGAAGAGAGAAAGAGGATCGTCCGTCTAAAGCCCATAGATGACGAAAGGATCATGACAAAGGTCTTATCCCTGCGTCACACACTTCATCTCCCTAAATGCTTCAGGGATTAAACTACAAATATTTCTTTACTCCTTTAAAATCCTCTTTTCCTCATAATGTCTCAAGCTCTCATTGACATTCTTGGGCCTGAAAATATGGCTACATCAGAACAACAAAATCAGGCAATCATCACAGAATTTGCCTTGATAATGAACACCTCAAACAGATACGCCGACTTACTAGTCAATATGCAAAGAAGGATGGACGCGCAACAAGTGCAAGTAAATGAAGTATCTGCAGGTATAGCAGCATTGCGGGGACAACCCCCACGTCCACCACCAGCAGCGCCGCCTGCTCTATCACTGGCACAAGGGGGAGAATTCTCCCAAAAAATAGAAGTCTCTGCTGACCCTGGCACCTACAACGGTAGCAAGGGAAAGTTTGAGGAATGG